>APFE030962997.1:16271-68387 GCA_000404065.3 Pinus taeda | reverse complement strand
GCTCTCACATTTTTATTTTTCCTGTGATTTAGAATTCGTATGCAGGTAATTTCTGTACAGGGTTAAAACCTACAATTTGCTTCCTTGATGCTGCCAGCTTCAGATTGAACTTCTTGATGAGAGAGATCAAATTGTGGTAAAATGAGGTCGATGTTGCTTCTATTTATACACATATAAGGGGTTCAAATTCCTTATTTTAGTCCTACTTGTCATTTCCTAGGCTGAATTCTGCTTGGAGGTTTCTAGGACTTTCTAGACTCAAAATCAATATCTTTTACATGTTACATCTTGCTCGATAATATCTTATACAAATGATAAAGTCTCTCTTGACTCAAGAAAAATATTCTTTTAACATGACAAACCATAGAAGCATGAATATCATGCTTTGACCTAGATTACCATTAAAACGGAGCATGAAACCCATGCCTAAAATCACATTTTTCTTTCTTCTTTTTCTTGTAACATAAGATATGCATATATGTATATCTTATGCTTCAAGAAAAAGAAGAAAGAAAAATGCGATTTTAGGCATGGGTTTCATGCTCCATGTCTTCCCTCCTACTAGCACCAAGACTATCATAGAACAAATCTCCAAACTCCTCCAGGACTTTCTTTGGAACAGAGGCAAGGGAAATCAGAGCAAGTTACATTTGGTAAGTTAGGATATCCTAAAAAGACCACTTTACCAAGGCGAGCTACACATATGAGATCTTGGCCTAGAAAATCTGGCTCTTGGTGGAAAAATCATTTGGCAACTGTATGCAGATAAAAATCATCTTGTCAGTAAGATCCTCTGGAAGAAATACCTAAAGGGAAGCTCACTGCGAAACCTCACGACAACATCTACTCCAACAGGAACAACAATATGGAATTTAGTCAGAAGAAGCATCGACCATGCACAGCAACATTTATACATAATTCCAGGCAATGGATAAAGCACATTACTTGGGGAGGATACTATACAAGGGAATGCCCCTTTGGCCACACTAAACTCCTGCAATGATATAAATATCTGGCTAGTGAACAAAGGTCTCCTTCGGCTAGCAGATATTTGTTCTTGGGACAACAAAGGGAACTGGGCAAGATGGACTTTTCCAGAGGTTCCCAACCTCCTGTAATCCCAAAAAAACTTGTTATGTGCAGCACTCTCTGGTCTCGCCCCTATCCATCGCTCATCCAAAGACAAATGGGGGTGGGGATGAACAAAATATATATAATAGCTCAAGGATTCTCGCCTTTACAAGCTATACATGCCCCTTTGCTAACACTGAAGCTCTGGAAATCCGTTTGGTCCCCCTTTAGTCTACTAAAGGTGAATATTTTCACTTGGTTACTCATGTACAAAAAGGCTCTAATAGGAGAAAATCTGACCAAAAGAGGATTCCACAGCCCCTTTATATGTAGCCTATGCAATTATGCTATCGAAACCTTTGACCACTTAATGGTTGACTGCGATTTCACACAAGCAGTCTGGAAGATGGTCCTCCACGAACTTAGTGCCCCCCCCCAGATATTAGTCGTCGCCCTCTTCACCTCCTAGGAAAATCGAAACCCAGAGAAAGAAACTAAAAACACAGTTTGGAAAAACATTTGGCATGCTATTCCAAAATGTGTTTGGTGGAAAGTATGGTTGGCTAGAAACGACTGCATTTTCAACAATAGGCTCCTGAAATCAGTGGAAGTGGTTGCCAAAGTTAAATCCATCTTGTTGGAAATAGTAGATAAAACAGTCTTTGCCTCCCCTCTACCACTAGAAACTTCTGAGTGGATAGGATTATGCACATCAGGTGAAAGGAAAGATACAGTCAGCAAACCGATTAATGCTCCAAGCGGATGATTGCATCTCATTGAAGGTGACTTTCTCAAGTGGTGGCAGGGGACCTCAAAAGCCACTATCTTCTTCGATGGAGTGTCCAAGGGGAACCCAGGAACTGCAGGTGCAGGAGGATTGATTCTCTCCCCTGACAGATTGAATAAAACTAGCTTCAGTTGGGGTCTAGGCATAAGTTCAAACAATCAAGCAGAGAGTTAAAGTCTCTTAAAAGAGTGCCAGATTGTGAAGGAGCTAGGATATAAAAAAATTCAAATATTCGGAGACTCGGAGCTTCTGATTAATCTCTTAAACTCTGAAGATCATTTTTGTAACCACTATTTAAACAAAACCTTGCAATGAATTTGAAAATTATTGAAATAATTTGACACAGTCGACTCATACCACATTCTATGGGAATTAAATAACCAAGCAGATTCACTAGAAAACAAAGGTTTTCTGTTGTCCCAAGGAAATCTCAGCCTTAATGGAGGACCTGCTCAACTCATCACTTGCCTTAACCATCCTACAACTGACAGATCTGCCCTCACTGGCCCCAATATTTAGAGTTAGAGTTGTTTTAGGAATTTAGCAAGTCACATTCAGGAACACCAAGCAAAAAGCAGAATGAAAATCAAGCATAAGGAACAGCTTCAGAAGGAACAACAGTGGAAGGAAAAGCTAGCAGAAGGAACAACAAGCATATGGAACAGCAAGTAGAGGGAACAAAAACAGAAGGAACAACAAGCAGAAGGAATAGCTACAAAAGGAACATCAAGCCGTAGGAACAACAACAGAAGAAACAACATCCGAAGGAATAGCAAGCATAAGGAACAATTGCAGAAGGAATAACAACAAAGGGAACAACACTTGAAGGAACAACATCTGAAGGAACAATAAGCTGAAGGAACAACAAACAAAAGTAACAACATCAGAATGAACAACATCTGAAGGAATAGTAGGCGAAGGAACAACAAATAGAAGAAGGAACAACAATTATAAGGAACAACAAGCATAAGGAACAACAAGCTAAAGGTACAACAAGCAAATGGAGTGGCAAGCAGAAGGAATAGTAAGCAGAAGGAATAACAAACAAAATGACCAATGTTATGTAAATTTGCTTTTCTAGAGGGACAATACGTAAGACAGTATTCAATAATAACTAAACATCTCAATGAACATTTGAATATAAGCAATGGAGAAGGGACTACGTTCCCAGATCACTCTCATTGCTCAGTTTTTTTAAGTTAGAGTTGATTGTAATAGGAGCTTGATCCACCTTTGGCAATATATCCATTACTCGTTCTTGTTAAAGAAAAACATAAGATATACATAATGATTTGAGTACATTGACAATTATGAAGACCGTTAGTTACATTTTCCAACAATATAGAATAAGGAGAAGAATTAGAAATTACTGATAGACAAAAATAAGTAGTTGTATTCTACTCTCATTAAACTAGAGAAGAAACAAGTGGAGAATAGTAATAAATACCATCTTCTAACAATCTAGTGGAAGAACCTTAACACTCTACTCCATCAGTAGAACTTATAATTGAAAATTTTGTTGACACTAAAGGAAGGGGAGACACATATAGATACAAAACGATGAATTTAAATTTGTATTTCTCATTCAGGATCCAACAAAAAATGTTAACATGAAAAATATTTCACCATCTATATTACTAAAATTGCATGGTAAGTCTATTGGAGATGTTGAAAAATGTATTTTCAAATTTGAAGTATTATGTCGAAGTTATGGTTATTCCACTGATTCAAAAAAGCTTAAATTATTTCCAACTATTCTTAACTATTCATCTTTATGTTGGTTTATGGGATTAGAAACAAATAATATCTGAACATGAGATGGTATGCAACAAAATTCTCTCAAAAAACAGAAAGATTCTTATGCAAATGAGGATTTTAAAGAAGACATTTTTTAAATATTTCAAAAGGATGATGAAACTTTGGATAATAATTTGGAAAGATTTGTATATAATGTAAAAAGGGCTAAACAACAAAACTTAGAAATAGGAACTATCAAAGTCCTTTTTGTTATAGGAATCAGGGATGAATGGGTTGAAGTTTTGAATCATATGGGTCAAGGAGATATTTCATAGTTAGCATTTTTAGAAATTGGGGGCTTATGTAGGCATATCTCTTGAATAAGAGTAAATTAAGGTAAGGGACCTAGAAATATAATCTCTAGGATTACAAAATTGACACTTGGTGGTGCAAGTAGGGCTAGAAATTATAATTTTTTAGAAAATTTTAAAACAAATATTATAGGAAATATTAGTGGGAAAATTGATACATTAAAAATCCAATAAAAAAGGAAACAAGAAAATGTAGCTTTATCAATTTTCTTCCCTAAGTGTAGAAAGAACATCCTTTACGTGAATGCCCTTCAAATAACATCAAATTTTATACAATATGTGCAAAGAATAATGCAACAATGAATTACTGATTTCTACCTAGATTGATAGTTTTTTAAGAAGGAAATATAGAAGCTAAAGAAGAACTCAACCTTGTAGCACTCAAAATACCATGGAAACCACAACAACTAGGTATGTTCCAACATCCTACACAACAATTTAATCCTTATTAGCAACATGCACAAAAAATTGGAATATCCCCATGTCTTCGAAAGGAAAGCCAAAACAACAAAACCAAAACGAACCTTGGCAATAAGGATGGAGAGGATCAACTTATGGTGGCATGCCAAACTTTCCTCAATATTTTCAACATTATGCCTAGTATCCTCAACAATTTCCTCAATATCCAAAACAATTTCCTTAGTATCAACCTCAATACCAACAATCTTATCAACCTCCACTTCCACAACAAGAAAATCCACAATCACAACAATTACAATTACTTTATACCCAACCTCTTGAAATGCCTACTCAACTACCTACACAACCTTTACCGAATTTTAATAGTAAAGTAGCTTAGCTTGCTTACAATACCAAGTTGATAAACTTTCTATCCTATATGATTACTCCACTTGATTTTAATGATATTCATATTAGATTAGGTAGGGTACTTCAAAAGGATACACCTATTATCATATAATAAAACAATGAGTAAAAAATTCCTAATCCTATAATTAATGATGCAATAATAAAATAAACATCTTTTATTTCTCTAGTAGATAAACATTATACATTTCAACGACCTCGTTTTGGGGAAAGATGGAATGTTGAAAAGCAATTAATACATCTCTTTATGATCTACTTGATGAATTGAAGAATGCTTGTATTTTAATTCCTTTACTGCAACTAATTAAATATATTTCTATTTACGCAAAAATAGTAAGGGAGTTGTGTTTAATGAAACCTGGAAGAAAATGAAAAATATCCTCAAACAATACATCTCATTGGGAAATTTCTAGATGTATTGATGGGAAAAACATATATTGAAAAAATCTTGATCGAGGAAGTCCAATAGTTAAAATTTGCATTGACAACGTTGCAATTCCAAATATACTTATAGATTTAGGTGTTGTAATAAATGTTATGAGAATAAGTATAATGAATGATCTTTAATTGAATAATGTTCATCACACACCTATTGTTTTGCAATCAACAGATAAATATTCTATTAAGTTGGAATGGGTGTTAGAAGATGTTTTAGTTTTCTTATATTCTTGGGAGTAACTAGTTGATTTTATGGTTTTAACACCTAAAACAAACCTAGGTTTTCATCCTTTAATCTTATGAATACCATGGATAGCTATTGTTGATGCATTTATTAACTGTAGATATGGTGATATGCCAATCTCAAATGGTAATGCAATCAAGAAATTCACCTTATATACTCTTGTAAAATCAATCACTAAAATTGAACGTATTGAATGGATAGTTTATTTAAGTAATTATGATGAAATAGTACAACCAATATCAACAATATCTCAAGATATGAGTTTTAAAAAAGACATTGAAGAAAATCAAATTACTAATTTTAACAATAATTTTGAATTTTCTAAATATAATTTTTGGATTCTATATTTTCAATGACAGAATCTCATTGTAAACCTATAGAGATCAATTTAGGAAAAACTCTAAATGTGAATTATAATATGGAATATTCAAAAAATACTATTAACCCATATGCGACAAAAACATTTTAATTCATTTGCATGGAAACACATTGATATTCAAGGAATTAATCCTAATACTTGTATGCATCATATTTACATTGAAGATAATTTTAAGCCTAATATCAAATAACCTTAAATAAGTATGAATATGGCTGTAAAGGAGATTTTTTTTTTTTTCTAAATAAGGTTAATCTATTGATATAATGCAAAAAGTTACATAGGAGCCTAGTCGTAAAGGGTTCCGGCCTTAATTAGCACACAACCATGAAAATTGTCTGAGACTGCCCCTATAAAGGGGAAACCAGTCCATTAAACATCCAAAATTTAACCCACAAGTTTCCTAAATAAACCAGCCTATCAACTAACAACAAAGCCACCCTGAAAATGAGAAAAACCACCCAGAAAAACCACAAATTGTCCTGACTGGACCGCCCAGCCAATAAATTTCCTTGAGGACACATAAGCAAGACAGAAAAAAACCAGAACTAAGTGAATTGCCACTTGTCGGGAGTGACACGTGGCGCCAGGTCATTCGGAGTAGGTTCCTCCATGATAGGACATGCCCAATCATCCGGGTTGTCCACCCCGCCACGTCCGTCAGCCTGACAACCTCCCTCCTTGCTGCCGTCTGCATCCTGCGGGCGCGACGTGCTCTCCAGAAGGTCGTCCACTGCCCGCGTGTCACTAGGAACGCCTGAAGCATCATGTGAGCTGCCAGCAATGGCTTTTCCATGTCTTCTATGCCGTCCTCCATTACCATTCAGCTGGTCAGTGTTGTCTCTGTACTGGCTTGGACATGCTCTGTTCATATCCTCTAGGGAAGTAGTCATGGGTATTTGCAGCCCAGGCTCTTCAGAAATGCAGATGGAGACGTTGGTGACTATGACTGGGCAATTCATTGAGCTCCGGAACCGGAACTGCGTTGTGTGGGGGACATGATGCGGAGGCAGAGGGAAGGTAGCAATGCACATAGCTGCCTCATCATGTCTAGATCAATGGAGGCAGGCTCTACCTCTACCACTTCTAGTGTTTGGATAATGACCAGTAGCACTGAACTGGCAGGGATTTTCAGCTGAGGAGGCAGGGGAAGCCGAATTGTGGCTGTGTAAAGCAGAGGAGAGGGAGCTACCGCGACACATGCCAGCGCGATGGTTGTGCATGCGGTGGCAGACCATGGTGGAGGTAGGCGCAGTTGCAGAGTCAAGGGGGGCGGAAGAAGAGATGACAGAGGAATGTTGAGCGGAATTTACAGAGTGCTGAGGGGAATAGTGGAAGCCAGAGTGCTGAGTAGAAGAGCAGAAGTTAGTATGGGAATGGTGGAAGCCATTACCCAAGTCCAGACAACAAACAAGCCAGCATCTGCATCCCGTGCTGGTTTGCTCAGTCGGCGCTTCCGCCTGCAGAGGGCAGGCATAATGAAACAGGGGAAGAATGATCAGGGGAATCACTAGAGTCATGGTTATGCAGTTGATGATTTTTCCTTGGCAAGAGCAGGCATTAAATGTCTCCTGTGAGGTGCCGTGAGGATTAATCAAGTTGGTCTTGGAATGGTTACAGGGGGCCAAGTGGCCATATCGCCCGCCGTCGCCCCGTATCATAACATTAAATGCCTTAATTGCCACCCGCATCCGGGGTCTCTAAAGGAGATTGTTAAGCAAGAATACAAAAATTATTAAATGTAAATTTCATATACCCAATTTCATACAGTTAATGGATGTCACCACTAGTGATTGTCCCTAAAAAATGGTGGCATGTTTGTATAGATTATAGAGAAATAAATAAGGATACTTTAAAAGATCATTTCCCTCTTCCATTTATTTATCAATTCTTAGATACAAGAGTAGGAAAGAAATATTTTTCTTTTCTTGATGGATTTAGCAGCTATAACCAAATTCAAATTAAGCTATAAGATCAAGATAAGACAAGATTCAAATGCTCATTAGGAAATTATGCTTGTAGAGTGTTACCCTTTGGATTGTGTAATGCTCCTACTACCTTTCATTGTGTTGTTTTAGGTATTTTCTCTGACTTAACTCCTGATTGTGTGAAGGTAGACATGGATGATTTTATAGTTTATGTGATGCTTTTGAAGAAGCTCTGAAAAATATTTAAAAAGTTCTTTGTAGATGTGAATAAACTATTATTTCCTTGAGTCATGATAAATGTCATTTGTAGTTACCTAAATGAGTTGTTTTGGGTCGTCATGTCTCATGTGCAAGGACTACAGTTGATCCAACAAATATAGAGGTTATCACTAAAATTCTAGTACACAAAACACATAAGGATGTGAGGAGTATTCTAGGATATGTGGGCTATTAAAGAATATTTATAGAATTTTTTTTGAAATTAGACTTGCTAATATATAAATTGCTTATGAAATATAGTTCACTTTTTCAGGAACATTCCTTGATGAATTGCTTTTGATACGTTGAGAAATAAACATCCTAAATCATCTATTTTAAGGGGACCAATTTAGTCTCTTCCATTGCATATATATACTTTTTTCCAATGGAAAAAACCCATAATCTTATTCACCTTGAAACAAAAAACAAAATTACATTATGCATATGATGAAATAATTTTGGAAGATAAGCCTCTCAGCATATGAGCTAAAAAGAAAAAAAATGAGGAAATTTACAAATGAACATTTGAATTTAAGTTGTATAATAATCACTTAACTTCTCTTTCTTGCCTTTTTTTTTATGGATTTTCTACCATCCCATTGAGTTTGGTATAATGAGAACCATTTCCATTTCACTTCTTATTATCGTTGGTGGGGGTTCTTTGCATGAATATGAGCTCTAGGAAAAATGTGCTCTTTTTGTACCCCCCATCCCATTTTCTGTGATTTTGACACCTGGGTCTCTTGTACTTCGATGTCATTTTATGATACGATTCCATTATGGTCATGTGTATCCACTTTTTATTTGTTCAGAGGGTTCTCCATGGGTTCTTCTTCTTCTTCTTCTTTGAAGTGGGGATCTGAGTACTACCATACTTTTCGTTTGTGGGCATTCTGCTTTATCTTTTGGGGATATTTTTTTCCTGTGGACATGTGTTCTGCAAGTGTTATGTTTGGTAGAAAATTCGACATCTACATGTCGTTTCTCATTTTTATGTGTAGATATAGACCTTTGTTGAGGTCTATCTCTACACATTTTCTAGAAAAGGTAAATATACCCTTTCTCTGTTCTTTCAAGGTCCATGTTTTTGAATTTTCCCAGGGTGTTTATGATTTCCTCTAGAACCTTGTGGAGCCAAAAAGGTAGGGGGTATTTGGAAATCTCACCCAAACTGACATTGTTGCAACCACCCTTCTCTTACCCAAAACCATGTCTCTCCATTCAATACATTCTCCAATTCATCCTAAGTATGAAATTGGATAATAAAGAAACCTTTGGAACATAAATAGATATTATAGTTGGGGTCTAGGATGAAAATTGATTTGTTTTTGTCTGATTAGTTTTGCTGTGCTAATAAAAATTACAGATTTAAGAACATGTTCTTGCTTATTTCTCATTGTGTTGAGGTTTCATTAGTTGTTTGTGCATACAATCAATTAAATTTCCTTAAGTTTTAAAAGAAATTCATGAGAAAAATAGCCCCAGAAAGACATAATTAACATCAAACATGTACAATACAGAAAACCGTCAAATAGACACATTAACACATTGTTTTGATGAAGGAGTTCACCCCTCCTAGGCTACATTTCCTAGGTCCAGCTTCCACGGCTTGGGCCTCTGTATTAGCTCAATGTGGAAAAATTGTTGTTTACAAAGCCCTATGGATCCTGATACCTGCACCAATGTGTTCAAAATTTCCAAATTAGCAAAAAATGACTATTGGATCTCTTAAAACTAACTCTAGCTGCTCTGGGTATGACCCCCTTCCCTGATGGCTTTCGGCTTCCCTGAACTTCCCTGTGGAAAAATCACCTGTATAAGTCTTATATTGCCTCTAAAACCTATACCAATGAGTTCAGAAGGTCAAAATCATCCAAAATTGACTATTCATTTTCCAAAATTGGTCGAAAATTGAGCAATATATGCTTCATTTATTTTTTCCCTAAGAAACCCCGTTAAATCTAGAGGTGACTCCAATTAGCACCACCAAAACTGGAAGTTCTGCTGAATTGGAACTCCCTCCAAAATCTCACCAACTTAATCTCTAGTTAATTAATATAAAATGGCTTTAATTATTCGTTAAGTAGGATTAAGGGCATGCTTAGTGCCGACCCCAGCCCTTGGTTCAGGCGTGTCGTCGCATGGGGTGGGGGTTGGCTCCCCTCCTTCCCCCGCCGTCGGCACTGTATGCATTAAATACAAAATCATTGCAATGGTTTTCAACGTATCTGTCGGTGATCTATTGGTATGGCATGGAGTTTGGGAGGGGAAGGTCATGGGTTCAAACCTGCTCTTCGCCCATCCCATATGCATAGTCAGCCAATTAAATATTTCAATGTGCCATTATTATATATAATTCGGACTTTTATTTGCCATTTAAATATTTCAATGCGCCATTGTTATATATAGTTCAGAATTTGATTTAATGCATACCATGAAACATTTACATGCCATTAAACATGTGGATTTGGACTTTGGATTAAATTAAATTAAATTAAATATATATAATTTCAAATTTCACCTTAAGACCACTTAAGCAATTTTACCTTCACATAACTCTGGAGGTGACACTTGTCACAACCCCATTGGGCAAAAACTGAAGAAGGTTCCCCTCGCTGACTAGACTTCCATGTCATCATTCTATCCTATTCTACAATTTTTTCGTTGTTTAGGAAAACGAACAACAGGCTTTTTCTCCTGCTCCCGGACTTTGTATTCAGTGAAATGAATGGCATTGTGACTGTCTTGGCGAGACATACGCAGTCCTACAATTTTTGAGCCAAGATGAAAACTTTGATTTTTGAGCTAAATTCTGAGCACCTGATCATTCCTCCCCACTAGAAGCCTTTTTGACACCAAAAGTTACTATCATCTGACAAGTAGATGAGGGTACAACCCCCTCACCTTTCCAAGCTCAACCCACTTGGCTTTTGACGAATTTGTTTCCTTGAGCTTCTCTATAAGGAAATCAACATTCACTTGCCTTGAGGATTTCATTCTTCTATCATAGATGGCGTCTTGTTGAAGTTGATTAAAAAATTCTGTAGGAATGCATTCAGAATATGAAATCTGAACATTTTCTCTTTGTTCAACAACTTGAAGCCTCTTTTTGCAAAATTGACACTAGCTTGCATCGTCGACTTGAAACCGGTGATTGACATAATACCTGTACTTGTCACGTACTTGTATTTTCCCTTTTCAAGCTGATCTTGCACTGTTTGTTGCACCATTTTCAATTGTTCATAGAAACTCATGGTTTTTTCCATGTTGCGATCAAAAGAAACATCCTTCTTACCAAGATGACTTAACAAAATATAATGCAAATGGATGACAAATTTCACTAGGTTTACATGACTCAAGCTCGATTATACATCTTCAAAGTATGAAATTTTCTAAACATAACTTTCATGTAAAACATAATGATGCTTGAATACAATAGTTATATAACCAATAGGACTAAAAGGCATAACAATGAACTTGCTGCTTATACCTCTTTTGTACCTTCGAACCACGTGAAAATTTTGACAAGTATCCATCCAATGAAAGTGCATGGATCGCTGCAACTTAATATTTACACTATGGAAATCTTCTGAATGAAATAAGATGGTGAAGTTGCTTGCATAAACCTGAAACTCAAATGAACCTTTCAAGTTTGAAAGAGCATAAAAAAGAATTGAACTGATCTTTTGGTTTGAAACAACACATGCCTCTTGTTTTTTTCCTCCCCACTGGAAGACTTTGCACACACATGACAATGCATGCCAAGGAGCTTTGAAAGAAGAAATGTCAACAACAACTCTCTTCCAACATTGGGCTACTCTGAACAAACCTCTTATCAAAATGACGATCTTGGGTGTTGACCAATCAACAATGCCATCCAACTTGGAGAGGCTTGTCTTCAACTTACCTCCTCCAATATCATGGCCCAAATGCATCAAAGAAGTGAAACTCAACTTGTACTCTGATATATTCAAAAAATTAAACCATTTTCCTTCATAGATGACATGTGCATAAGAAAACTTTCTAAACATGTTTATGTCATCCAAGTGGACAATTTCTTCAAGAAATGACTCTTTTTTTCCATAATTCAAATACATGTATGTAGTAGAAGTGCTACAAAGAACATACAACATTAAAAACCATACAAACCATTCTTGTTTGGTGTTATCTGTATTCTTTCACTGACCTCTTTTTACAACTTTGATTTGGAGAAAACTACTCCTTTTGTCCCCTTTCTTGAAATACTTACCATTCCTCTTTGGCACCATAACCATTGGTGCACAAAATGGTGTAAGGGATGATTGAATGAGCCCATTTTCATTGAATTAGTGTCTCTACACTTTGAAATTTTGTCAACCCTTGAATGCAAACATCACAAAGAGAAACCTCTTGCTGCAAAGATATTTCATGTGAAGTTTCTTTCTCCTTGAAGGATGATTCTTTCACAACCTGAAACAATTCATCAATATGATGAATTGAAGCAACCAAATCAAAATTGAAACTTTCATTACATGCAACAACATTTTCATAAACAATATCATCATTTGGCTTGAACATGAGAAGTACTAAACTTTTACTTGAATTCACTAGTCTTTTTGCCTGCCCTGCATTAACCAAAGAAAAGTTCATATTTTTGCGATGGAATCTCACTATGTACTCCACATCATCCTTGAATAAGTGGTACTTGTTTTCATGGCAGTAAAAGACTGCTTTCAGGTCATACAAATATGGACTACCCAACACCACACCTGAAATATCAAGTGGTACCACATCTAACTCTACTTCGTCAACAAAATTTGCAGTGATTGCAAACTTAAACAAACATTTTCTTGTAACCTGTAAAATGGTGTCTCTTGTTATCCATCCCAAAGGGTATGGTTTATGGTGAGGTACAGTTTCAAGATTCAATCTATTGACTAAGACTTTATAGATTATATTATCTTGTGACCCGCTATTGAAGAGTATCTTAATCTTGGTGTTTTTAGATATGACCCTAACATGAAATAACTCAATTCGTCTCTTTTCATCTAGAGTAGGAGTAGTGTTGTAGTTTTTTGAACTAGTGCTTGCAATACCTTGTTTTCCTTTGATTCCCATGACAATGATTTTGTTTTCATCACCTGATTCAAAACCTAAATCTTCTTGAGTGATAAGAGTGGTTTTATGTTTCCCTTTATTGTTGAACTTATTTGGTCTCATTTCTGGATGGAGTTTCCAGCAATGATCCTCATTATGTCCCTCTTTTGAACAATATTTACAGATAACTTTCTCCCATCCTTTCTTCACACTTGCATTTTTCTTCCCTTTCCATTTTCCACCCTTTTCTTTCTCCTTACCCTTAGGTGGATTTTTATTACTACTCTCTTCATAAGTGTTCTTTCATCTAGATTCAAGATGCATGGCTTGAACACATACTTCATCCAAATTAGTTGGAATGAACATAAGAATAGTGTTTTTAAGATAGGAATGTAAACCCCCAATATATTTTAGCAGTGTATTTTGGTAATTCAAATTCTCTCCTAATAACAAAGCCCTTTTCCTAAACTCCTGTGTATAATCTTGGACTGTTTGGCCTTTAAGATGCCTAAAATTCTGCCAACTCATAATGGATTTTTTCATAAAGGCTAAAGGATAAAACTGTATTTTAATATAAAAAACAAATTCAACCCAAGTGATGGATATCTTACCATGGATTCTCATTTCCTCTTGAGTCTTTTCTTCCCACAAAACTAGTGTAGCTCCTTCTAGCCTTAGTGAAGCCAACTAGATCTTTATATTGCCTTCTTGAAGGTTATGAATTTTGCAGTATACATCCAACTATCAAATCCAATTTTCCAACTTTTTTGCATTCACCTCTCCATTGTACATGGGAAGTTCAAATTTTATGTTCAATTTCAATAATGGAGTTTTTCCTTTTGGGGTTTTGGAATGAGTATTGGTAGTTTCACTGGTTGTAGTGGAAGATGATGCTGTATGAGATGATGGAGATGATGAGGATAGTGGAGATGGAGTTTTCTTTCCACCATTTCGTTTGGAATCCTTCTTCTCATATTTTTTGTCCTATGAGCTTCCTTCTCCATGTGAAGGTTTAGAACTCTCTCCAACCATTCTAGTATTCCTCTGTTCATAGAGGAATTTAACCATCTTAGTAAAAGTATAGAAATCTTTCTCAAATTCTTCCTCTTCTGAAGAGGGACCTTCAGGCTCTCTTTCTCTAGACATAATGGTTATGGATTCAGGCTTAGAAATTTGTACTGATTGTAGCTCTTCAATCTTAGTTGAAGAAAAAACTTGACAAGTTTCAAGCACAACTAGAATTGGAACTTTGGGTGGTGTATATGGTCACCTTGTAGCTCTCCTTCTTCTGGGCATTACCTCATGAGTTGCAACCAATATCTTCCCTTCTCCTTTTTGCAACTTTAACCTTGAGCATCACAATTTTGCAACCACTAAAACCCTAATCGCAAAAACTCAAGCAATCAAGCAATTCGACCTTTGCTTTGATACCAAATTGATCTATTTTTGTATGATTATTTTTGTTGTGCTAATAAGAATTACATATTTATAAACATGTGCTTTCTTATTTCTCCTTGTGCTGAGGTTTCATTAGTTGTTTGTGCATATAATCAGTGAAATTTCCTTAAGTTTTAAAAGACATTCATGAGAAAAATAGTTTCAGAAAGAAATATTGAACAACAAACATGTAAAATGCAGTAAAGCATCAAAGAGACACATTAACACAACATTTTGATGAAGGATTTCACCCCTTCTAGGCTACATCTTCTAGGTCCAGCTTCCATGGCTTGGGCCTCTATATTAGATCAATGTGGAAAAAATGATGTTTAAAAAGATATGTGGCTCCTAATACTTGCACAAATGTGTTCAAAATGTCCAAATTAGCCAAAAATGACTATTCGATCTCTTAAAACTGACTCTGGCTGCTCTGGGTATGATCCCCTTCCCTGGTGGCTCTCGGCTTCCCTGAGCTTCCCTGTGGAAAAATCACTTGTAGAAGTCTTCTATTGCCTCTAAAACCTGTACCAATGAGTTGATAAGGTCAAAATAATCCAAAATTGACTATTAATTTTCCAAAATTAGTCAAAAATTGAGCAATATATGCTTCATTTATTTTTTTCCTAGGAAACCCCGCTAAATCTGGAGGTGATTCCACTTAGCACCACCAAAAATGGTAGTTTCGCCGACTTTGGTGCTCCCTCCAAAATATCTGCCAACTTAATCTCCTGCTAATTAATATAAAATAGGTTTAATTATTCTTTAAGCGAGATTAAGGACACACTTAGCTCTGGTCCCAGCCCTTGGTTCGGGCGCATGGTCGCATGGAGTGAGGGTTGGCCCACATGGCTGGCTTCCCTCCTTCCCTCGTCGTTGATGTTGTATGCATTAAATACAAAATCGTTGCAATGGTTTTCAATGTATCTACTGGTGGTCCATTGGTATGGCATGGAGTTTGGGAGGGGGAGGTCACGAGTTCAAAATCGCCCTCTGCCCATCCCATTTACATATTTTGTCATTTAAATATTTCAATGCGCCATTGTTATATATAGTTTGATCTTTGATTTAATGTGTAGCATAAAACATTTAAATGCCATTAAATATGTGGATTTGGACTTTAGATTAAATTAAATTAAATATATATATAGAGAGAGAGATTAATATTAAATATATTTAATTTAATTTAATCTAAAGTCCAAATCCCACATATTTTAATGGCATTTAATGTTTTATTATATATATATATATATATATATATAATATATAATATATATATATATATGTATGTATGTATGTATGTATGTATGTATGTATGTATGTATGTATGTATGTATAATTTCAAATTTCACCTTAAGACCATTTAAGCAATTTCACCTTCACATAATCAAACTAGTGAATCCAGAGGTGACACTTGCCACAACCCCATTGCATGAAAATTGAAGAAGATTCCCCTTGATGACTGGACTGCCATGTCATCGTTCTATCCTATTCTGCAATTTTTTCGCTGTTTAGGAAAACGAACAACAACCCTTTTCTCCTTCATCCAGACTCTGTTTTCAGTGAAACGAATTGCGTTGTGATCATATTGATGAGACAAACATAGTTGTATAATTTTCTAGCCAATATGAGAAATTTGATTTTTGAGCTAAATTCTAAGCACTTGATCAAAAGGACCCACTGATTTAAAGCATCAAGTCTAGGCTAGAAACCATTGAACCTACAAATAAAAGCCTTAGATTGGAGAGAAGAGAAAAGGTAGTTTACCTTTTGAAGATTGACCTCCATGGTAGGCATATTTTTCATTTGTTCTACAATATAGGGTCATGGGATGTGTTGAGGCTGGTCTGCTGGGATGGAAGCAATTTCTTGCACTACATCCTTGTACAAGGCATATCTACTAGAGTTTTTGGGACCTAGAACTCCTCCTCACAACCTTAGATTCATGATTATGGTAGAGTTCCTTATGATGTTGTAGTCCTTTATCTGGGAAGAGTCTTGAAGTATCTTACTTTAAAAGAGAAACAACTGAGAAATTGTTAGGCTTCCCATCCCATCCTCGATGCATTACTTCAAAATTTTTACTAAGTATAAAACCCCCATTAGAATAGGGATGAATTCCCATTGATATTTTTAATGAAAATCTGGAAGATTCCCTGATCTGAATCTTCCTATGGCTTGTTCATCTCAAGATTGTTAGACTGAATGGGGTCTCCTTGTAAAAATGAATGACACTTTTGCACAAGCATATTCTTCTCGGTGGACCATGTTTCATTCAAGTTCATGCAATTGAATGAAACAAGGAGATGATGCTCAAATATCATCCGTGAAGGGATTTCCCACTGTGACGACCCTTAAATAGTTGAACCTCTACTAGAGATACAACATTTTGAGCCCTTATTCAAACTTTTTTCTATGGCTTCAGTCCCATAACAAGCCTAGTCATGGATAGTTTCTATAGGACTGAGCATTTTCTTACCCTCGTAGGTTAAGGGAATTATTTAATGAGAAGACATAACCATATGCACCCAATGACCATCACCTTGAGGAAGGTTATGTTCCATGTATCCATTCCATCCTCACATTGTTAAAATTGGAAACCAGAGCAAAACTTCATGTGGGTTATCTTATTCATGGTTGATAATATTTTTATTAGATTCCTCTCATCAAGAGGTGTAGGATTGATATAAAGATCATCCGATTCCGATAAGTATTCATGGAGATATGAATTTATTTTGATTATGGAATTATTATCAAGCCGACCTACAACTCATGTAGGCTTAGAAGCCCAATAGTCACATCTATTCAAACACCAACGTTGTGTATATATAAGAGAAATTTTCCTCATTTGCACTCACTCTTCTCATCACATCTCTCTCTCTCTCTACTGTGCAGAAATGAGTCTCTTCTCTACTGCACAGAAAGGGTCTCTCTCTCACACATGTGAAGCCAGAAGCTCTTGAACCTAAAGTTGCAACTGCAGATCCAAAGATTGACCTGCGTGGCCTAGAAGATATCCTCTTCGGAACTGTGCTATAGGTTCATATGAACCTCCTCTGAAAGCCGCAACTTTTGGTGGTGGAATGAAGACAATCCAACAAACAGTTTGCAAGATATTGATTGCCTTAGTTTGAAGCCGGAAACTGCTGAAACTGAAGCTGCAACTGCAGAAGTAAAGATTGACCTATGTGGCCTAGAATATCTCCTCATCAGAACTGCGTTGTAGGTTCATCTAAACCTCCTCTGGAAGCCGTAACGTTTGGTGGTGGAATGAATTCGATCCGATGGTCGGTTTGTGAGATATCGTTTGCCCTAGTTTGAAAATGAAGCCGCTAATGTTGATGTTGCTGATCTAGGGTTTGCTACTACTGATATGAATCAGATTTATTGTACTATTTCTCTTTGCTGAATTATTTAAGATAAAAGAAGATTTGATCGAAGGGTTTCCCCACACATTGTGCGGTTTGTCCCTGGCTAGCCGCCACATTTTGTGTCTCTTGTCTTGGCTTGTTTTCTATCGATCGTTTAATGTTCTATTTGCACTTTACTTTATGTACATGTGATTACTAATCTGTGGAATATAATAAGAAAAAGAAGTAAACTATTATAGGCATAGAACATACCATAACTTAACATGGTATCAGAGCTGAGGTGAAGACAAAGCCTGAGCAAGAGCAAGAGCAATCATCGAAGAGAAGATTGGCAAGGCTATCCTAAAAGAACTATGGGGTCCTCAACACTCTTTCCTACCGAAGACAAGCTCCGTGAGAAAGCTAACTATCACGGATGGAAGATGTCTATCGATCTAACCTTAGAGGATCAAGGAGTGTTAGGTCATGTAAGAGGCAATATTGTTGAGCCTCCATCAAATGCACCTCCTACTGCCAGGAACAAATGGAAGAATGGAGAAATTAAAGCAAAGAAGATCATCCGGGACTCTATCGGCAAGCGCTTGGTGGCCTACATCTTTGATCTAGACACCTCCAAGGAAATCTACGATAGACTGGTGAGTTTATTTAAAGTTAATGATGCAAATCAAGTTTTGTTTCTTAGAAATAAGCTGAGGGAAATCAAGAAGGGTAAAGATGAAAGTATGCAAGCATACTTCTTAAGAATCACCGAGATCAAGAACGATCTCCTATCTATTGGGGAAACTATTACTGACAGAGAAATGGCACTCACAACTCTTGGAGGATTACCATCTGAATGGTATGTGTTCAGGACTAATCTTCTGAACAATAATGTAATTCCTGGTTTCGAGGAATTAATGGCTAGATGCATTCAAGAAGAAACAAGGGTAGAAGAGCAGGAAATGCCCTTGCGTAAAGGTCCTCCTGCTGATTTTTCTTCTCATGCTAAGAAAATAAATAATTATGGGTCTAAATCGAAAAGAAAGGTTGGACCTAAGGGTGGAAGAAAAAGACGATGTTTCATTTGCGATAAAGCAGGTCACTATGCAAGGGAGTGCCCTGATAGAAAGGACTCACACTGGGACGATGATAAAAATCCCTCTAATGGCAAATCAAAGGAATGACAAATTCAATAGCAAAGGTAAGAGGAGAGCTGGGGATCGAGGAAGAGGACAACCATTCAAGAAGGCTAGAAAGTCCAGGATGTATTAAATGTACCTAACCTCAAAAAGAACCTAGTGTCCATCTTGGTAATCGAAGGCAAAGGCTACAAGGTAACCTTCAGTAATGGCAAGGTATGTATATGGAAAAATAATGTTAAAGGTGCCTTTACTCTTGGGTTTAGTGTTGATTCATTATATCAGGTCGATCGAAGTCCGCTAGGTGTCATGTCTTGTGACACAACTCTTCAGTTCGAACTTTGGCATCGGAGGTTTGCCCACCTTCTTTACAAAGCTCTACCCGATGTAAGACAGATGGTAACAGGGATGCCCAAATTCCAAGTAGAAAAAGAAGGTGTATGTCCGGGATGTGCCGAAGGAAAGCTCAAAAGGGGACCATTCCCCTCAAGCCAAAGCAAGACCTCCGATATGTTACAATTGGTTCACTCAGGCATATCTAAGGTTGGCATTAAGAGGGAGACTACTACATCATGTACTCTTGAGCAGAATGGTGTGGCGGGAAGGAAGAACTACACGATTGTGGAAGCTGTCTGGGCCATGCTACATGATTAAAGACTTTTGAAGTTTCTATGGACTGAAACTACAAACACTACTGTATATGTACAAAATCGATGCCCTCATCAAGCATTGGGTTCCAAGACTCCTGAAGAAAAGTTCACCGGTAAGAAACTTGATGTTTCTCATTTTAGAATTTTTGGAAGCCCTGTATATTTTCATGTGCCAAAAGAGAAAAGAAATAAATTGGGTGCATCTGGAAAGAAGAGAATTTTCATGGGCTATGGTGAAAATACTAAAGGCTATAGAATCTATGTAGCCGGTCAAAGGGAAGTCGTAATTATTCATGATGTCACCTTTGACGAAGATATGGCTCTCAGCAAGGTGAACAATCTTCCGACTTTGAGGAGCTCTCAAGAAGCTGACACCAGGGCACCGAAAGAAAAGGATGATGAATCAATGCCTGATGTAGAAGAACCCATGGATCCGATTGATCCTCCTCTACATGAGCCTTCCTCTTCTAGGAAGAGGCCTTCATGGCTTAGGGGGCTACTTGATGATACTGAAGGAAATGCTGCACCCCGAGGAACCTTTCGTGAAAGTAAGAAACCTAATAGGTATCGGGGATACCTGACAATCATGAGCACGATCATACAAAATAAGCCTTCATCATTCTCAGACGCTGTCAAGCATCAAGTATGGAAGGATGTTATGACCAAAGAATATGAGTCTATTATGGAGAATGATGTCTGGGAAGTAGTTCCCAGACCCCAGGACAAGACAATTGTCACTTCTAAATGGCTTTACAAGATAAAGCATGTAGCAGATGAAAGTACGGAAAAGTATAAGGCTCATTTTGTTGCTCGTGGTTTCTCCTAGAAGGAAGATATAGACTATGATGTGATATTTGCACCTGTTGCCAGATATACGACCATTTGCTTGATCATAGCCCTTGCCACTTCACAAGGATGGAACCTACATCAGATGGATGTCAAGACCGCGTTCTTGCACGGTTCTATCAAAGAAGAGGTCTACGTGGAGCAACCCGAAGGATTTGATATTTATGATTTAAAATATCATGTATGCAGGTTGAAGAAGGCTCTCTATGGGCTGAAGCAAGCACCCCGAGCATGGTATGAGAGTATCGATAGCTACTTGATGAAGCTGGGATTCACTAGGAGTGAAGCCGATCCTAACCTTTACTTTAAGGTTTAAGATGACAAGCCTCTCATACTGGTGTTGTACGTGGATGACCTCTTTCTAATAGGTGCAAACCCTCTCATTCACAAATGTAAGAGGGAGTTGGCTTCTGAATTTGAAATGAAGGACCAAGGACTTGAAGTGTGGCAGAAGCCAGGGGAAATTTTCCTATCTCAAAGGAAAATAAGTGGTAAATATATTGGAAAGATTTGTATGATGGACTGCAAGCATGTGACTACCTCGAGGATCTTAACTTTTAGAAGTTATATGGTAGTGATGTCGAACCAGATTTGGGAAATGCCTCTGAGTTTCAAAAACTCATTCGCGTTGATGTTCTTGGTGAACCTTCGTCCGAACATATGTTTTGAAGTTAGCACTGTGAGCTCACATTTGGTTGAGCCTCACTGCATTAATGCCAAGAATCTTCTAAGATATCTTCATGGCACAATTACTAATGGATTGAGATACACTACCGGAAATATGAAACTGCATGATTATTCGAATGCTGATTAGGCAGGTAGTGTGGAGGATCATTGGAGCACTTTTTAGTGTTGTTTCTATTTGGATTTTGCTTCAATATAATGGATGAGCAGGAAGTAGAAGTTTGTTGCCATAAGCACCACCAAGATCGGATACATTTCTACGAGTATGATCTCGTATGAAGTTGCTTGGTTGGGGAAGCTCTTCAGTGAGTTGTTTGAACACATACCATTGTGATCCTCTGTAACAACCAGAGGTGGGATTCAATTATTGAGGAATCCCATATTCGTCGATTGCTCCAGCAGATAGACATGATTTGGGATATGGTAAGTCGATGAGCAAGGAGGCTCCATCGCATTAAGATGATGTACAGGTCGATACACCTTGTCAAAGCCCCGAGGAAAGATCTAATCTGTGATTTTCCCAAACAACTTGGAGTCATCAAGAAACCCTTGTACAAGGGTCCTGCATGTTGCATACATTGAGCTTTGGGAGCTCTGAGGGCTTGCGGTTCTTACTCAAGCAACTTACGACCTCAGGGTGACTAACCCTCCCCTGGTGGTGCGCACTGGAACAAGATGATTCACTCTCTTGTGGGACAAGATGATTCACTCTCTTGTGGAACAAGATGATTCACTCTCTTGTGTAGCAGTATGATTAGTTCTCCTGTGAGGCCTGGATTGATGTGTTCTCCATGGAAATTGTAGCAGGATTGATGTGTTATCCTGTGAGGCCTGAATTGATGTGTTCTCCATGGCGTCTTGGATTGATGTGTTCTCCATGGCGATTATAGCAAGATTGATGTGTTCTCCTGTGAGGATAGGATTGATTAGTTCTCTTGTCGAGGCATCCTACCCATGCAGTCTGGGAATCATGGGAAGTACCTCTCATCTGATCAATGAGCAAGGAAATGAAGTTAGGGACCATAGTAGTACCGATGGATGCATCATTGTATCTACCCTACTCCCTACGCTAGGATGACCTCCATTGGTCTAGGATCAATGATACTGGTCTGGGACCAGTGGTAGGAGTTGTACCATACTATTACACTAACTTCAGGTCAGTTGAGACTGGTCTGGGACCAGTGGTACATACTTCGAGACTGACTTTTTGTCAGTACAGTATTGGTCTGGGACCAGTGAGAGTGGTACATACTATGACGCTGACTTCAGGTCAGTTGAGACTGGTCTGGGACCAGTGGTGCACTCTCTGAGACTGTGATACTGGTCTGGGACCAGTGGTAGGAGTTGTACCATACTATGATGTTGACTTCAGGTCGGTTGAGACTAGTTTGGGACCAGTGGTACATACTCTGATATTGAATTCGTGTCAGTGCAATACTGGTCTGGGACTAGTGAGAGTGGTACATACTATGACGCTGACTTTGGTTCGGTTGAGACTGGTCTAGGACCAGTTGTACACTCTTTGAGACTGCGATACTGGTCTGGGACCAGTGGTAGAAGTTGTACCATATTATGACGCTGACTTCAGGTCAGTTGAGACTGGTCTAGGACCAGTGGTACATACTCCGAGACTGACTTCGTGTTAGTGCAGTACTGGTCTGGGACCAGTAAGAGTGGTACATACTATGATGCTGACTTCAGGTCGGTTGAGACTGGTCTGGGACCAGTGGCACACTCTCTGAGACTGCGATACTGGTCTGGGACTAGTGGTAGGAGTGGTACTTATTATGAAGCTGACTTCGGGTCAGCTGAGATTGGTCTGGGACCAGTGGTACACACTCTGAGACTGACTTTGAGTCAGTGGAGGATGATACTGGTCTAGGACCAGTGGAGTTGTACTCACTATGACGTTGAATTTGGGTTGGTTGAGACTGGTCTGGGACCAGTGGTACATACTCTGAGACTGACATTGAGTCAGTATGATACATCCTCGATCATTTCTTCTTCTTCATAATTTTGAGAAAAATAGTACCGATCAGTACAGGGCAGAACAAGACAAAGTAGAACAGGTGAAATGAGAGAGAAGAGCAGGGCAAGGGTCAGGCTATACAGGGCAGTGCATTTGATGGATGAATAGTAACAACTGATAGACAAATTGCAGATGAAGTTCTCCTTGGTTGAGAGGGAGTGTTAAAATTGGAAACCAGGGCAAAACTTCATGTGGGTCATCTTATTCATGGTTGATAATATTTTTATTAGATTCCTCTCATCGAGACGTGTAGGATTGATATAAATATCATCCGATTCTGATAAGTATTCATGGAGATATGAATTTATTTTGATTATGGAATTATTATCAAGCCGGCCTACAACTCATGTAGGCTCAGAAGCCCAAGAGTCGCATCTATTCAAACACCAACGTTGTGTATAAATATAAGAGAAATTTTCCTCATTTTCACTCACTCTTCTCATCACATCTCTCTCTCTCTCTACTTCGCAGAAATGAGTCTCTTCTCTACTACGTAGAAATGGGTCTCTCTCTCACACATGTGAAGCCCGAACCTGTTTGAACTTGAAGCTGCAACTGCAGATCCAAATATTGACATGCGTGGCCTAGAAGATCTCCTCTTTGGAACTGTTCTGTAGGTTCATCTGAACCTCCTCTAAAAGCCGCAAATTTTGGTGGTGGAATGAAGTCAATCCGACGAATAGTTTGCAAGATATCGACTACCCTAGTTTGAAGCCGGAAACTGTTGAAACTGAAGTTGCAACTGCAGAAGTAAGATTGACCTGTGTGGCCTAGAATATCTCCTCATTTGAACTGCGTTGTAGGTTCATCTGAACCTCCTCTAGAAGCTGCAACTTTTGGTTGTGGAATGAAGTCGATCCGACGGTCGGTTTGTGAGATATCGTCTGCCCTAGTTTGAGAATGAAGCCGCTAATGCTGATGCTGCCGATCTAGGGTTTGCTACTACTGATATGAATCAGATTTATTGTACTATTTCTCTCTGCTAAATTATTGAAGATAAAAGAAGATTTGATCAAAGGGTTTCCCCACACATTGTGAGGTTTGTCCCTGGCTAGCCGCCACATCTTGTGTCTCTTGTCTTGGCTTTTTTTCTGTTGATCGTTTAATGTTCTATCTGCACTTTACTTTATGTACATGTGATTGCTAATCTGTGGAATATAATAAGAAAAATAAGTAAACTATTATAAGCATAGAACATACCATAACTTAACACACATTTTATAGATGGCTCAAGCTCAAAACTAACAATAATGCATGGTGAAAACCCACATATGAAAGAAACCCTAATACATTGTGTGAACTCTATGTTCTGAAAGCATGTTCCATTCCATATTTATACCAATGCTTCAAACACTACTATGGGAGCATTTTTGAGAGAAAAGTATCATAAACTTTCTTATGCTATTTATTTTGTGGGTAAAAAATTAACACCTACTTAATTGAATTATATAGTCGCAGAAAAGGAATTCCTTTTCATTGTACATGTTATAAATAAACTAGCAGGTATTCCTATTTAGGGATTATATTATTGGGTGTTAATCCTTTATCCACATTGATCATTCTGCCATTCAATATTTGATGATTAAATCGGTAACTAATGGTAGAATTACTAGGTGGCTTCTTTTGTTATAATAAATTAATATGATTATATTAGATAAACCTAGAAGAGGAAATATAATAGGAGAATTTATCTCTAGAGTTCATAATAAAGGTGGATTAATTCCTATAGATGACAATTTTACCAATGAAAATTTATTTGCAATTTCTACTAACACTCCTTGGTATGTAGATATTGCTAATTATTTGGCCACAAGGAAATTGCCACAATATTTATCACCGAGGGAAAAGTAGAATATTATAAGGTCAAGTGCCTTGTATTCTTGGATGGAAGGAGATCTTTTATGTATTGGACCACATTTTTTTATAATATGATGTGTACAAGAAGATGAAGTGCATGATATTATGAAAGCCTACTATGTTGAACCTTGCGATGGACATTTTGTAGGATATAAGAAGATCATAAAAAATTATATACTCTAGATAATATTGGATTACCTTCTTTAAGGATGTTAAAGAATATGTCAATAGTTGTGAGAGCTTCCAATGCATGGGTTTTCTAGTACCAGCCGATGAAATTCCTTTAATTCCTTTAGTAATCATAGAGCTTTTTGAAAAATGGGCTCAACCACTATCTAAAAAGAAAAGGTATGTTTTGGTTTGTACATATTATGAAACTAAAGGGTTAGATGTTAACCTCTTGTTAGAGCTATTGAACAAACTGTTGTATATTTCTCATTTGAAGATATATTTACTCGTTTGGGAGGTCCTAGAGAAATTGTGATAGATTAAGGTACCCAATTCACATCAAATATTCTACAAAAGATCATAGAGTAGTACAAAATCACACACTAGAAATCAACACCTTATCATCCACAAGAAAATGGAAAAGTGGAATCTACCAATAAAGTACTAGAAGGCATTATTACCAAAACGATAAAAATTCATCGTAAGGACTATTTGGATTGAATTCTAGAATTTTTGTGGGCATACAAGATCATTTAGAGAACTACAACACTATTCTCACCCTAAGGGTTAGTATATGGGAAACAAGTATTGTCACTATAGAGTTTCAAATAAAGACTTGTAGAATCGTAACAAAAAATAATATGGATCTCTCAGAGACACAACAACAAATAATAACTCAACTCAATGAGTTATATGAGAAAATACAAGAGGCCATTCAACATACTACTCTTATTCAAAAACATAGGACAAAATGTCATGACAAGTTCTTGAAAAAGAAACAATTTCAAGTAGGTAATTGTCCACTTCTATTTGATTCCAAATTTAAATATTTTAGAGGAAAATTTTCTACCCATTAGTTATGATCTTATGAGATAATAGAAGTGTTTAACAATGGATCATCTAGAAAGACTATTGATGAGAAGGAAGCACCTTTTTAGTAAATGATCATTAGCTAAAATTACATCAAAAGTCATGTACCAAAGAAGAGTTTATTAGAAAATTATTGCAACAATATGAATTACAAATAGTAGCAAAGGAAGACTCCCCTACTTTCTACTGGTGCAAAATATTTTTCATCCATTTAAAAAAATTTAATAATAGTAAAAAAATAATAATAATAAATCACCAAGGGTTAGCTCAACTGGTCAATTTCTCATTGCTAAAGTACCTCACTAATAGGAGTTCATTGGGTCAATTCTCCTTGACGTCCTCAGGGTTAGGATCTACTAATGAGTAGGCTGGATATGATCCCTTCAAGTGAATCTTCTTGGATATTTCCTTGGAGAAAAAGATAATAAAAATATGTTTAATTGTGAAAACCATCTTTTGGCACAATTAGACAAGATATTTATTTGAAAACCATTTTTTTGTAAATAGAGATCAAAGAGAAGCAATAAAATTCCCAACTACAAAATTACTCATGATTTGTTAATAATCTAGTTTTAGCAACTTCAATGAAATAAGAAGGATGAGTTCAAAAACAATTTGCTTATTAAATCATGAATATGTCAGCCCATAAAATCAAATTTGATAGTAAATTTTTAGTGAACATAGTACCCAACAATATTTTTGGGCCTATAAAAATTGAAAATCTTTAAAAATTTGTGTTTCCGCAACGATTGGAATTCAATATTTTGCACAAAAAAATCAACATTTCATGCATTGATTGTCATGAAATCCTTTTAGGGTAAACTGTAAGCAAAGTTTCCATTGTAATGAAATTAGAGAATCAATGTTATCAACATAAAATAATAACATATTAGCAACATCATCATCATTTATCAGCCAAGCTACCCAATCAACAAAAGCTATAGTTTTGAGGTAAAATAGAGGTAGCATATTTTAATTTAAGTTATTATTTTAAAGTTTGAAGTTTGCATAAATTAAAACTCAAAATTTTGAATACCTATGTACATATATCATGGTAATCCCTTATATTGTCTCGCATGTTACACCCACTTTGATACATCCTTTCGTATATAGCATTCACCTTAAATTTTCATTCCATCCAAATTTGACCTCTCCCTTACCACATTGCATAAACATGACCAAACTTTGATCCACAAGCTAGCCATGTATATTGGTAATTAAAACAAAGGAGTTCGAAATCATGTTGAATAGTGATGATTGATACTCCCACAATCTTAACCTACTTACAGTTCCATGTTTTGGCATGAATGATAGCCTTCATTGATTTTCACACCTAATGGAATTTTATAAAATGAATTCTCCTCTCCATTTTGGTACCATCAACTATTATACACACAATAATTTTCTTTGAGTCATGGGTTTTGTAGTCCAAAGTGAACTAGAAGGGGCTACGATTCTATAAGCATATATGAAGTGTAAGGAAATGATTCACAAATATGGATGGTTTTCATTCATATATAAATTCACTCAAAATATTCAATGGTGATCAAGCTTAGGTAGGTGACTTATAGCTCAGGGTTATAAAAGAATTCATAGATAAAGCTATTGGGTTTCCTATGGAGAGTGAGAAATGGTTTATAAACATCAAAGTGAAAGAGGATGATTGGAATCCTTTACTAAGACACTCAGAGGTAGTGGAAAATCACAAGAAAAGGATTCTAAAGAGATTCTTGAAGAAGAAATGGTATGATGCATTGTATGTCATTAGGAAATTTGTTACATGTGAGGGTATATATGAGTTAGTGTTCTTTTACCCTCTTCAATTTCTTATGTATATGGAAGGTACAAAGCAACTTGACCATCCCATTTATTTGCTTAGTAGTTACAATAAAATCTTGAAAGCTATATAGAAGAACCCTAGGCGCCCTAAATGAAGTTTATATCATTATGGTTTAGTAAAAAAATTATCGTACATGAGTTACAAAGAAAATTAGATGAATGGGAGAATTTTTTGTTTAGAAATGGGTTTTCATAGTCACCATTAGAAATAGGGGAATGAGAAGGAAATCTTGTTCTTGCTAAAGATGGTAGTTTAAAGGGAAAAATGAAAACTAAAAATGAAGGAAAGAAACAAAAATGAGGAATGATAATCCTATATTTCAAAAACAATCTAGTTCACCAAAGACACAACAAGCACCTAGGGCCTTGCGAATGAAGTATTCTCATAAAAAAACTAAAATGAATGAATATATGTGTGATTTTTCTTGAGAAAAATCCTTGGTGGGTAGAAGAACTACAAGAAGCGTGTCCAAAAGTAAAAAACAATGGAAGAATAAGGATCTATGAACAACCAATTATTGAAATCGAAGAGTCAAGGGAATAATGAAGTGATGATTACATATTTCTCAAGAGATTAATAAACCACCTTTAGAAATATTTTTGATACAAAAACATCACTAGAAAAAAAGTCTTATAGAGTGCCTACTAATAGAGAAAAGCAACCTTCAAAACTAGTGAATTCTGCAGTTTCAAAATTTTAAGATGTTTTTGTACTTGAGGGAGTTGAATAGTTTCCAGTAAAAAATCCACCAAAACAAAATTTCTCAAAAGAAGAGGATTTTTCATATTTAACCAATCCAAAATCAAAGAAATTCAAAGTAAAAATATTAAAGAAAACAATTCAAGAATTGAGAATTATTGAAAATTTTATATGGATGGAAATGAAAAGATGAAAGCCACTATGAAGAAGTTACAAGAAGGAAAAGAGAAACTCAAGAAAAAAATTATAATCTCGGTAAAGAAAGCAAAGAAATGTTATGAGAAAAGACATTGTATTAATATGTGAAATGAGAGGCTTAAGATTAAACTCATCGAAACAAATGAGAAGCAAGCTGATACCTCAAGATTAGGCTTTATACTTGATGCAACAAATAGAAATGAAAGGGAGGAATAACATAAGGATAAAACCACAATTTTGTAAAGCAACATGAAATTTTGAAGAAGGATTCATTGCATAAGGGACACACAACACCTTTGGAGTGGGGGAAATTTTGAGTTCTAGAATTCATTTATTACCAATGTTTCCCAAATTTTGCCACCTAATCATCCTATACCTTACCAAATAAGAAAGTAACACAAGATGATATGTCAAAGAAAATTCCAAGGTAAAATGCTAATTTTTATGCATATTTCATTTTGGAAAATTAATGATTTATGTTAAAATTATCTCTAATAAGTCACTATATAAAACTTTGTTTTCATATTGACCATGATTTTGTAGCATAAAAGAGGTTGGGGTTGATGGTTTGAATAGTTGTGATTAGCAAATAGAGCACCACTTGGGAAAATAAGCTTCAATTGGAGAAGCTCTTGTGTCCACGAGATGAAGAAACAAGTCAGAATCACATGTATTACACTTGTTCAAATCATTGGTCAGTTCTCTAAGGATGTGCACGCAAAGTTATGTTTGATAAGGCCAAACCAGATCAACACATATGTGTTGAAAGAAGGATCACCTCCAAATTTCAATGCAAAATACTCTACCTAGATAAATGATCTAAGATCCAAATTAGTGATCTGAGATACTCTACCTAAGAATCTTAGATCCCCCATTTCTATCATAGATTTCTCTTTACATATTACACCATAAAATATCATACAATTAAGGGTTATTTTGTTAGAAATTGTTTGTATGGACTCAATGTAATTAGTAGTTAGTATTGGGTCGAACTCAAAGAATTCTAGACAAGAGATTCTTACCTATTCCTTTGAATAAAAAGCAAGTTGCATTTTGATCAAATTGTTCCATATCTAATGTGTTTAACATGCACATTATTTTGAATATTTTCTACGCAACAAGTACTTGGCAGCAAGGGCCTACTACTCAGGAATTATCACTACCATTTCATTTTTAGATTTGTTTTTTACTTTATTTTTAATTTGTCTCTACAATTACAATTCCATTTTACTTTTTATTACTCTGTTCATAATTCTATTTATTTATTTTGTTACAAAGTGTGTTTATAATCTAATTATTTTCTATTGATTTTATTTGAGCTCCATATATCAAGATAAGCTCTCATGATTTTAAAAAAATTGCTTCACACTTATTACAACAGTGGCATTTTCATGCTCAAATTAGGTTGATAGTTGGAGACCTAAAAGAAATTCATAAATCATTGACCTCTATAGTAGATTTACTTAATTTAGAAATCAATTATTTATTCTTACCTATATTGTTCATATGCTTCACAAGGTTATATTGCCTGGTTGGAAATTAAATATAGTAATTCAAAAATAATTAAATTAGTTGATAATTACCTACGAGAAAAATCATCCTAAACAAATGGGACCCCTTTCCTTAACAAGTATGTAAATCCTTTTTGTAATCTTGTAAGTTTACAATAAACTATAGTATGAAGCTTGCTTGATTTTCCTTGTAAACTTTGAATTATTCAAATGTTTCACGAGGGAGGAAACTACATAATTACATCAACTTTTAATGGATCAACAATGATCCCATTTTAAAAAACAATGAAACATAGTAATCATACACAAAAATTATACATTTATGTGAGTTCATATGGATTTTGTAATGCGAACATCATTAAAAAATGAAGGTATGCCAATTGATCATCTCTCTTTCGAGAGAGAGCATGAAATCATCCATATATACCTCTCAATATGTTTGATGTCATGGAAAGCATATTACAAGCCTATGGTTGTGCCCCAAAACCTTATACATGTGTGCGAGCTTCAAACCCTGCAATTTTAGACCTATACGAATCAATTTTCGCGAACTACTTCAAACCTTTGTGAACCAAAACAAAATAAGAGAATAGACGAATGCTTCATGATCATGTCCAAATGAGGTTGAGGTCAAATGTATTTATAGACTTCCAAGGGTGTCCAATTTGCTTTAGGGCAGATCTAATCAAATGTGCACATATGGGATTTAATTCAAAAATGAACTTTCCCTTGTCCAAATTGGACACTTCAATAGTCAAAATTAATCCTCTTGAAAAGAGAAATCTCATCCCATGGATAGAATTTTTCACTAAACTTCCAAATTAAAAAATATCCATTTAATGCAACATTAAAATCATCCATTCAAAAGGTGCGTTCAAAGCTATTGAAAGCTCTAACAACAACTGTGTTGAAAAGATAAACACCTTGATACAAGGCAACATTTAGAAACCATTTAAGTTTCACAATGTGAAGTGATATTGCAATGAAATAAGTATTTTAGCGTGTTGATGGACAAGCATTGTGTTGGAGGATAATGCAAAAAATATATTAAATGGGGCAAGAATAATACAACAAACAATGCGTTGGATGAAAAGCTAATAATACAGCGTGTTGGATGAAAAGCTAATAATACAATGTGTTTGTTGAATGAAAAGCTAATAATACAACGTGTTTGTTGAAATAATAATTAATACAGTGCATTGGTTGGAGGTGATGTTACAACCCACATTAAGGGAGAGAATGCACAAGATGTGTTGAAAGCAATATGAGGCAGCGCTGAAAACAATATAAGGTTGTGTTAAAAACCATTTAAAGGGAGGGATATTGTAGTGCGTAGGAGAAATACTAAAATGAGTTGAAAAGGAAATGAATACACATGCGTTGAAGAGATATTATCTTGTGATTGAAAACCTATAAGCACTTCATTAAAAAAAACCATATAATAGTTAGTGTGCATTAAATGCATTGCAATCAAAATTATCAGAAGTATATTTGAATATAATAATATCATTTGGAAATATTGCAATGAGAACATGTGAAGTTTTCAAGGAGAGTTGTTAGGTTTTTACCAATGACAAAACATTAAAAAGCTTCACCACTAATATGACATGGAGAACATTACAACCAATATTATAGTTGTGGATAATCATGCATGTATGTGTGTAATGCTCCATACCTATATTCATCTCTTGCCCTCTCTAATTCACCTCCTCCACATCTAATGCAATTCATCGATCCAAAGAGAGTTTGAATGGAACCAAAGAGAGTTTGAATAGAAGGAAGCATAACATTACGAGTTATTGTTTAATGAAAGATTCAAAAATGTAACCAAGGCTTTATTGTATGATATATGTTTAAATGCGCTCTCAGACTTCCATTATAGCATATCTCCAGTTGCAAGTTTGGAGGCAAATGGGATGATTTATGACCTAAACAACATCAATGACTATGTTATTCATGATAAAGAGGGAAATGTTTACTGTTGTTTTTCTTTTATTATGTTGATTTTTTTAATCTAAATCCCTAATAATTGGTTATGCATGTGCAGAGAAAAGACATTTCAAAGCAGTGATGAGTTTAAAAGCACATTCTCACAATTATTTGCATAGGTCAAGCCAAATAAAATAAGAGTAATGCATCTTCTTTTGTTGGACACAACAAGTTTAACAAAGACATTTTCTTCTAGAGGTAAGTTGAAGAATTACACTGTAAGGGAAAGGTGAAAACTCATTGTTGCAACTCTTTTTACCACTTGATGAAAGATTGAAGTTACTAAGACACAATCAAATGATTAACTTTGACCTTAGAACATAGTTGATATTTCAGGGTCGTGAATTCCTTTGAACCCTTAGTATTAATTATATATATTATTGAATCTAAACACAGTGAATGTAACGCTTTCAATGTTCCACAAGGTACCCTAATGGTTAGTTGCATGCTTGCAGGAATGAAGTTGAGGGATGATTACCACATCACACATTGTATGGCATTAGAGTAATTTTATTTTAGTTATCCCATTAAAATTTTTCTTGCTTTCTCAAGGTTGGTCTATGAATGTGAATGTTATCAATCTGAGAGATTATGGTCATAGGGATATATAAAGAAATAACACAAAAGTTTCATAAGCTTATTGTTCATGTAAAAATCATTAGAAAATAATGAGGCATTGAATGGAATTTAAATGTGAAATTAGGAACTGTTGATAAGGTTCTTGGTGAAGAAGCTAATGATCCATTTTAATTGTTATGCATGAATGAAGCTAGATGGAGCCTCTTTTAGGATTTCCCCATTACACGAATTCATGGCATTGAGCCCATTGTGTGTCAATTTCCCTATTATAAATATCGTTTTTCTTTAATGATTGATTTGAGTATGAAATACAACTAATCCTAAAAATAATATGAACGAGAGTGTATTAAGAAAATTCAAAGGTCTTATAAATATGATTCCTTATTTGAAAAGGATAATGAGACATTTTTGAAGTTTGCACCTTAACATGTGACAATGATCATCTTCATGTCCTATATTTTTCTTTTAGAATCTGAGAATACGGTTTGTTCATTTGTGCAGTAGTATTATGGGCATTAAAATGTAGACCCATACATTATTAAATGAACCTTGGTATTAATTAACAATAACAAAAAAAAAAAAAAAACTAACAGCCTCTTTTAATTGCAAGAGTATTGCATATACACTATGGGTATGGATTAATTTGATGTATTGCAATGCCTAATAACAAGCTCAATAGTGCTACAAATCCCTAACAAGATGAACCTAGTACCATTTGGAAGGAAAATCTATTAGGATGATTACATGTCATAATGATTTACATGTTCAAGTTTCAAAGTCTATTTCATGGTCATCCAAGAGTTACTTGGAATGCAAAGAGTCATGTATGTCAAATAGGTAATGAGGGGATTTGGAAGGTCATGAGAGAGGTGAACAATCACCTTTCCATTTGCATAAATACCCCTCATGCCTCATTCATAAGGGGTTTTTGGCACTTGAATGCTTTATCATACTATATAGCATTCTAGGCTTTGAGCTCATCTACTATTGGTAGTTGATAAGACAAGTGATTGTGAGGTTCAAGTTTGTGTTTTGAATATGATATGAACTACTCTCATCCCACTATTAGGTATTGAGAGGGTTGCAGTACATGTGCTTGGGTTTATCAACATTTAATGAGAATCTTTCTACTTATAATTTCATTGATTCCCATGAATGTTAATGGAACTTTTAATGGCCATCCATGGTTTTTTTGTTTATGCATGTGTATTTACATATTGGTTACATGTTAATGAACTAATTTGTTGCAAATAACATGTATTTTTTCTTCGAATCTCTACTTTTCATTCCATGCAATGTTAGTAATTGATTTGTCAAATAATTTGCAATTGGTTTCTAACACTTTCTTATTTATGTATGTCTTAGGTAGTCACAACTATTTGATTCTCTCTTAAGGAATACTCTTCCTTATTTTGATGCTAATTTTTTGATCATTCAAATTTATTTGTCATTTCCAATCAAGAACATATCATCCACATATAAGACCAAATAAATAACACGGACACCAATTAAATTAAAATAGACACAATGATTTGATTTTCTTCTTGTGAAGCCAAGTCCCCGTATATATGTATCAAATTTTTGATACCACATACTTAGTGACTGATTTAAACCATACTGAGACTTTTTTAACCTACATACCAGTTCTTGCTTACCTTTCAGTACAAAGGCTTCTAGTTGCTTCATGTAGATCTCTTATTCCAGATCCCCGTGAAGAAATGTTGTCTTCACATCCGTCTATTCTACCTCAAAATTAAAAGTAGTAACAAAAAATAAAAGTAATCTAATAGAAGCTAACTTGGCACCAGGAGAAAAAATATCACCAAAATCAATTCCCAACACCTGGGAATAAACTTTTTCTATCAACCAAGCTTTGTATTTCTCCACCTTTCCTTTTGCATTCATATTATTCTTAAACACCCATTTTATACCAATGGGTTTCCTTGGAACTGGTAACTCCACAAGTTCCTAAGCCTCATTTTTGTCTAAGGCTTCCATTTATTCAACCATGGCCTTTTTCCAGAGTTTTCCATCCTTTGAATCCATTGCCTCCCTGATAGTTCTGGGATCATCGTCAGTAATAAATAAAGCAAAATTGGAACAGAAAGTAGATGGACTATACCTCTCTGGTTTCCTTCTCTCTCAAACTGATCTCCTCAAAACTAGAGTGTGTAACTCTTCCTCTTCTGATTTCCATTTCTCTGTAGAGTATGATTGTTCCTCCTTCATCTCAAATTCTATCTTCTCTGGTTTGTTTTCCTTTGCTAAGACTTCATGTCTAATAACATCTTTCACTTCTCTAAACACCACATCTCAACTGTACACAACCTTTCTTGTTTCTGGGTTCCAAAGTTTGTAACCTTTTAAACCATCCTTATACCCAATAAATATGCACATTTCATATTTACTATATGTTGAAGGCTTGATATGTGAGCCTCAACATCGTGGAAAACCACCCAGTCAGGACCTTAGAGCAAATCCTTTTTCGTTTAAGATGGTGGCTCCGTTTGGGATTATGGGACCAATTTCCCTTAAAATAAACTATAAAAATGGATGGTGTATATAGCTGTGATGCTATGACTTAGTAAAAAATTAGAACAAAGAGTACTTAAACTAAATATCTATCCTGAGAAAGCTTATCTGTATATGCGATTCAAAATGATACCATAAGCAACATGAAAATATAGATTATCTTTTTATTATGATATTAAAGCAACTAATGATAACTAATTTAATTAAATAGTTAATTAAATTAGTTGATGAATTTGTTACACATATAAGATTTCATTGTTTATACATATAATATATGATTGTTGAATTGAGGCTTTTGTGATCCATATCAAGTTTATGAGGAAAAAAAATTCAGCGTAAATCACATGATGGAACATTTGTCGATGTGTTTCGAACCATTGGTTCGAAACGCGTCGACAAATGTTCTATCACATGATTTACGGTGAATTTTTTTTTCTCATAAACATAATATATGATTTCAATCACACATATTAGTAGTGAAAAATGTATGATTTCTTAAAACAAATATATGATAAACACAATCAAATAACCATTCAACTATTGAGCAAAGCAATAATAGACACATAGTAGTACCCGATATATCGTAACTCTACTCATGAGAAAATATTAGCAGTTCAACTTTCTATTAAGAGGAACTTAAGTTACAATAGTGCAAATGAAAGCCTTCTTTCAAAAATTCAGAACCCCTTCTCCATACAAATGGAGGGGGATTTATAGTTTAAAAAATGAAATACAAATATAGAAAAGTTGAGTAAAAGCATGAAGTGGTTTTAACAAACAACACTTAAAATAAACCAACGAGACAATTTTAGAATTTGTTATAACAACTTGACTAAGCTAATGAGGAGGATTTCCCTACCATTCACTACCGAAGTTCGTAAATGTTTGTTTGATCCAAGTGGATATTGGTGGCCACCTTCCAAGTCCACTTTGACCCCCACCATTGTTTCTTTCAGCTTTTCAGTTTCCTTAATTGTAGCACAGTTTACTATTTTTAGCAGTTTTTCGGGTCCTAAATTTCTGGAGTTGTTTTGAGGCCCTAAACGACGTTTTTTGGGAAAACTGGGAGCAACATGGGTCCATGGACCGAAGTTACTCTTCCCAAATTTGTAGTTCTCGGATAGATATTTCTAACGAGATATTGTGCGCGTCCAACGGAGATCATGTGCCAAAGTTACGACCTCGGGAAGTTGATGTACCAATTTACCCAAACGGAGCCCACATTTTGGCATTTCATCTTCTAGGGTTAGGTTTTTGGATTTTTAGGGTTTTCCATGGTTTCTAAACAATAAATAGGACTTCGAGCCTCATTGTAACATAGTTTAGAGGCATGTAGCTGCCACATCTCTTCTTAGAGATAAGCTACCATTGCCCTAGCTAGTTTATTTCCATTGCTATTTGTAAGCATATTTCAGTATTTTACATTAATGAAATGAAGTATTATTTCTACTGCATCTCTGTGTTTATGGTTATCTCTATAATTTGTTGTGTTCTTGTTTAAATTCAGATTAGTGGTATCAGAGCGGTCTGCTTTTTTTCTCTGTTTTTCTTTGCATGTCCCAAATGAGGTCGGGATATAAGGAGTTAGGGCTTGAACTGGTCAAACCTTTGCAAGACCAACCTCGCAAATCCTGATGGCCTCCCATGGCGGATGAAAAGAAAGGCAAGGGGGTAGGATATCCTATCAAAATCTTGCTTGAAGAAGCCCTCGAGCAACAAAGGAATGCGATGATGGACAACTTTTCCCAGATCCTTCAGCAGCTACCCATGGGCGACACATTGGCTTCCAACAGCTGCTCTGGAAATGCCACACCATTTAAGGTACAAGTTAATTTTGAAATCCTCATATTCGAGGATCAGAAAGATGGAGATGTCGTCGATAAATGGTTAAATCTACTAGAGGGTTATTTTTCTGTTCATGGTTTTTCTAGTCAGGAAACGATTATTTTCGCTCTTCTCAAAGCAGCCCCCCACGTCAAGGACTGGTGGGAAACCTACTGCGAGAAGAAGGATGAAAGTATAGGCTCACTATTTTCAGCTGCACCCACTTGGGATTCATTACAAGATTTCATCAACGAGCAGTACTACCCTGTCAGGCGCTATGAGGATCAATACATAAAGTGGACCATGCTACGACAGGGAAGGGACCAAGACATGCCTGAGTTTACCAATATTTTCCATACCCTTCGCACAAAGTTGGATATGAAGGATTCGGAGTAGCATTTGTTACTAAAATATTGTGGCTGCCTGCACAAGTATATCTAGGAAGAAATAGAATTCCTGAACATCCCCTCGCTTGGCACGACATATCGATATGCCATCAAGGTCGAGCAAAAGTTTAAACAGAAGAAGCGGGGCTTTGGATCTGCGAACCCGAAGCAAGTAAAAGGTGCCCCCAGATCGTAGAACAAAGGAAAAATCCAAGGTGGGGTGGCCCAAGACAACCCGCCAAATCTGCAACCAAAGAACAACGTCGTGAAGCCGAAAAAGGACATAGGAAAGTGGTCTGAGTTCCATAAGAGCTCCATTCACAACACAAGTGAGTGTTGGGCCAAGCAGTCACTGGTGGCTGAGCTAAAGGTTTTAGAATCAGATGCATGTTCTGACTCTGAGTCAGATCCTAACAAGGGGAATGACAAAGGGAAGCAGATTATCAATGCAGAGCCCAACGCCATTGTTGCCACCATGAAGATCCAGATGGAGGAACTCGAAGATCCAAAGGAGGAGGAGCATCTCTCCCACTCCCAGATGTGGGTAAAGGGCTCCCCGCTACAGTTCATTGTCAATAGCGGGAGCCAAAAGAACCTCATTTCGGTAGAGGTCGTGAAGTGGCTCGGCTTACCGACCACAGCACATCCATAACTGTACACCATTGGGTGGCTTCACTAAGGACGAGATCTTCGTGTGAGCTAGCAGTGTTGCCTTCCATACAATGTCAAGCCCTTCACGGATGAGGTATTTTGTGACATTCCTCCCCTTGAAGTTTGTGATGTATTATTAGGACAACCATACTTGTGGGAGCGACATGATGTGTATGAATCAAGGCCCCACATTGTTATTGTTACTTTGGGAAATAAGTTGTACAGGATACCAGTGGTAGCATTGCCTACTGCCATCACTTTGATTACTGCAAAATAATGTAGTAAGCTCGTTTCCAAAACCGGGAAATTTGTTTTCCTGATGATACGCCCTCAGGGAAAGAAGAATCCAGTGGCCACAACCTCCAGACAGGGCCCCTCCACACGACAACTACATATGGACAAGGTTGTGGAGGAGTACGAGGACATCTTCACCTCCCCCGCAGGGGTCCCTCTGCACTGTCAGGTCAAGCACTCCATCGATTTGACCCCAGGTGCACCATTACCCAATGGACCAATCTATCGGCGCTCCGTTTTGGAGAATGATGAAATCAAGAGGCAGATTCAGGAGCTGCTACAGAAAGGTCACAACCATCCGAGCTCATCGCCCTGTGGGAGCCCGATTGTGTTGGTACAGAAGAAGGATGGGACTTTGAGACTCTGTATTGACTATCGGGCATTGAACAAGATCACTGTCTGTAATAGGTACCTAATCCCATGGATTGATGAACTCTTGGACCAATTGAAGGTGGCAAAATATTTCAACAAGATTGATTTGAAGTCAGGATATCACCAGGTACCAATCGAACCCTCCAATGTGTGGAAGACTGCCTTCAAAGCCAAGGAGGGCCTTTTTGAATGGTTGGTTATGCCTTTCAGAGTGATGAATGCTCCTGCAACCTTCATGAGGCTAATGGATGACATCTTGTGGCCATTCACCAACTCATTTGTAGTGGTATACTTGGATGATAACCTGATCTTCAGCTAGAGTTGGGAAGAGCACCTCGACCACATCCGACAGGTTCTCCAAACACTACGGCAAGACAAGTTATATGCCAATTTGGAGAAATGCACTTTTGGCATGACCCAGGTTTAATATCTAGGATACATTATTGATGAACAGTGGGTGCGTGTGGATCCAACCAAGATCCAAGTCATTTGAGATTGGCCATATCCAACCACTCTGACAGAGCTTCGCAGCTTTCTAGGTCTTGCCAACTTCTACCGCAGGTTCGTGTTGGGATTTTCTCATATCACTTGGCCCTTGAGTCAAGTCACCAAGGGAGGAGTGAAAGAAAAATTCTTTTGGTCTAAATCTCAACAAAAGGCATTCACAGAGTTGAAAGATCGCCTCTACACGACACCAGTTCTCACCTTATCATACTTGCAACAACCATTTGAGGTCGAGACAGATGCTTTTGACTATGCTATTGGGGCAGTCCTTACTCAACACGGGCATCCAGTGGCATATCACAGTGAGACACCTTCAGGCACAGTCTGGAAGTATCCAACTTATGACAAAGAGATGTATTCCATTGTGTAGGCCTACTGACAATGGAAGCATTACATTTTGGGGAAGGAAACGGTCATCCACGCAGACAATCGACCCCTGTAGTTCATACAGAACCGAGGGAAATTTCAGAATGATTTCCATCAGAATTGGTCCACATACCTGCAATATTTCCATTTTAATATCAAGTATAAGAAGGGTAGCACCAATAATGTTTCAGATTGCCTCAGTCAACCACTGATCATGGCGTTAACCATTGTGCTCAACTCTTGTAGGCACGAGACTTCTGATTGGCCACTTCTCTACAAAAGTGACCTAGAATTTGGCCACACATACAAGACACTCTTGGAGGGTTGACATGTTCCAGATTCTCACCTCTAGGATGCCCTATTATGCCATCTAGGACACCTTTGTGTTTCTTCAAGTGAGCGTGCCAAGATGATTTGGGAAACACACTACAGTCAGGTTGCTGGACATTTTAGGGTTGAGAAAATGGTGGCAGTACTGCAGAAGTATTTCTGTTGGCCGAATCTTCGACAGGATGTCGGGAAGTACATCAAATCATGCACTCCTTGCACCATTGCCAAACCGACCATCAAGAAGCAAGGCCTCTATACCCTGCTGCCTACCCCTAGTTGACCTTGGGAATCCATCTCCATGGATTACATGTTAGGCCTTCCTTCCACTAAGCATGGAAATGACTGTGTTTTTGTGGTCATTGATAGGTTCTCGAAATGGCCATTATGGTTACCTGCAAGAAGAATATCACAACAGAAGCCACTGCCAAACTCTTCTTTGGATGAGTGTGGGTACACTTTGGGATCCCACAGTCTATCATCTCATATCAGGATAGCAAGTTCCTCAGTACATTTTGGTCCAGTCTTTGGTTGATGCTTGATACCAAACTCACTAAGTCCACAGCCTTCCACTCTCAAACTGATGGCGAGACAGAGGTTGTCAACAGGATGATTGTACACATTCTACGCATGTACAACTCAAAGCATCCATGCACATGGGACAAGATCCTCCCCCATGTTCAGCACAGCTACAACCGGGCTCTCCACATCTCGACTAGCCACAACCCTTTTCAGGTGGGCTTGGGATTCCAGCCACTATGTCCCATTGATGTGGCCATGCCATTTGCAGCTACTCACACAGATTCGGCTCATGTCCAGTCCGAAACAAATAAGGCAAGCAACTTCATTGAGCACATCCAACATATTCACCAGAAGGTCCATGGCATTCTGGAGAAATCAAATGCCAAGAATAAGTAGCGACATGATCAACATCGGGTGCCACACAAGTTTCAGGTGGGCAGCAAAGTCTGGTTGCATTTTCAAAAGGAACGCCTTACCGAAGCCTATTTGAAACTCAGACCACTCCGATATGGTCCTTACACCATTACCAAGGCTGTGGGAGATAATGCATTTGAGCTCAGCATTCCCCCATCCCTTGGCCTGCATCCAATGATCAATGTAGATTGCCTTCGGCCATACTTTCCACCATTACTAGACACATCCGACATTGCAGAACAACTCACACCCACAAAGTTAAATCCAGATTGCATGGAACAAGATGAAACTGATCGGATCATGGAACCACAGATCAAGCACACTCGCTAGCAGAATATCCAACTGTATCAAGTTATCAAAGTAGGCCAGCTCCTTCACCAGGGCAAGTGGCTCACCAGGGACCAAGTTCAACAGAAGTTTGCTCATCTCATGGAGGAACTCAACGCAATGGGGACCATTTCTTCCTAAGGGGGGAGGAATGATCTAGGTGGATATTGGTGGCCACCTACCAAGTCCACTTGGACCCATAGCATTGTTTCTTTTAGCTTTTCAGTTTCCTTAATTATAGCACAATTTACTATTTTTTTAAGTTTTTCGGGTCATGAACTTCCAAAGCCGTTTTGAGGCCCTAAACGACGTTTTTTGGGAAAACTGGGAGCAACATGGGTTCATGGACCGATGTTTCTCTTCTCGAAGTTGTAGTTCTTGGATAGATCTTTCTAATGAGATATTGTTCGTGTCCAATGGAGATCATATGCCAAAGTTATGACCCTAGGAAGTTGATGTACCAGTTTACCCAAATGGGGCCCATAGTTTGGCATTTCATCTTCTAGGGTTAGGTTCTTGAATTTTTAGGGTTTTCAATGGTTTCTCAACAATAAATAGGCCTTCAAGCCTCATTGTAACACATTTTAGAGGCATGTAGCCACCACATCTCTTCTTAGAGATAAGCTACCATCGCCCTAGTTGTAAGCATATTTCAGTATTTTACATTAATGAAATGAAGTATTATTTCCGCTGCATCTATGTGTTTATGGTTATCTTTGTAATTTGTTGTGTTCCTTTTAAAATATGGATCACTATCATGGGCTGCAATTTAGGTGGAGTCTTTAGCTGAATCCGCATTTGGCTAGTATATATGGAATCCTTTAATGCTTCCAGCATGTGGGTGGATGACAGGATATGTTGGATAGGCATATGAGAATTAACCATTGACTGTGAGGCTTGACTAAGAACTGCCAATGACATTCTAAGTCAATTTTAGACAGCTGATCTATTATTTCTGCCCACTTTTTGGATGATTCTTGCCATGTTTTAGTGAGTAGTTTGATATCGGGTAGAGTTCCCTCGGGGCAGTTTTAAATGAGATTTGCCTAAAACAAATTATCACTGATGGTTTCAATGAGGTTGTTAGAGATATACCTTGTATTAAACATTGTTGTATGTGCATGCTTAAGGAAAATCTCCCATTCTATGAAGAGTATTTCTTTGTGTAACTCCTATATCCTAGGGAGATCAGCTAATCTCCCATCAGCATTGCCTTGCCATGTTATGAAACCTATAATATTTTCTTCAATATCATCCAAATACTTTCTGAGGTTGGATAATTGGTCCACTAGGGAACTGGCTATGTGAGACAAATCATGAATAATGGCTAACTTTTGACAAAATACAATTTGTTGCTGAGAAACGAGAGTATTTAACTCTCCTACTTCCTTCTTGAACTTTGTTAAGTCAGGATTGACTTTAAGTTGTTCAATCCTTTTCTCTAATTCCTGTATTTGAGTGTCCTGGGCCTGCAAATCAGGGTCATGTTGAACATTAAGGGTATTGAAACTGTTCTGGAGCTCAACAAGTTGTCCCTGCTAGTGATTAGCAATATTTTGTTTCTCACTCTCAAGACTTTGTTCCAACTGCATAATTTTGTCCTCTTTTTCCTTTAATAACTGTTGTATTTCAGTGGCTTTGTCCATAGTTGCGGAAGCATAAGCTCCTGTGAACTGAGAGAGTCTTCCTAGTTCCTTTGAAGGAGTGGATACAGAACCCTTCGATACTACTTCAAAGAAGCATTCTAGGAACTAAGGCCTGGGATTTCTCAAATTTTCTTTTCTTCCTTTGCCTTTTAACAATGGATTTATGTTCAGGACTGCAGAATATATCAAGGGAGGAATCTCTTCGACCCTCAATACAACCTCAGAGGTCGAGAAGGCTAGTATAAATTCAATGTCTTCAGTTCCCAAAGGCTTACCAAAGGCCTTTATTGTAATCATAGTCTTTTCTAAAATTCCAGAAGTGTCTGAGACCACCTCTTGTGAGGGAGTCCTCAAAACTTGAGATTCCTTATCTTTCATAACCTGGATGTACTATTCCCATATTTTCTCAAGCTTGGAACTTGGAGAAATACCTTCAATGTAAGAAGAAGAAGAAGCCCATGGCTCTTTTGGTTGAGGTGTATCTGTAACTTGTGTGGAATGAACAAATGTGACCTGATATTGACATGTGCTTTCTTGAGTAAGCTTTAATGAATCTATAAGTAAATGGGATAGTCGTGCTTCCTTGTATTGGGTGAATTGAGTCATTTCCTGTGGAGTTAACTACTTTATTTCTTTTGTAGTAACCACTGAATAGGTAGAAGCATTTTCAAATAAGTCATCAAACTTATCTGGTTCATGAAAGAACTATCTTATGCTTAACTGTTCAATAACCTTCTTGAAAATTTGATTGGGATCATATTGCCTATTAGGGATAGTAGGAAAATTAAATTCTAAGATAGAATTAAACTCAATGGCAGCATGTTTGAAATTCTCCAAACTATATATACCACAGTGAAGAGGGAAATTAGGCCATACTTTCTTATTTGACTCTTTTAGGACTTTTGAAATGCCATTACCTATAGTTTGGTATGCTATCTCTCGAGCCATATTTTTGTCATGGACAAATAGAGGCAAGACATGGGGACTAGAAAGACTACAAAAAACTCAAATGTAAGTAAATAACTCCTATCTAAACCAGTTTCCAACCTGGAGTAAGTCTATTTCAATTTCTGGGAAATCCTAGGAGTTTTCTTATCAAAGATAATTTGATAGATGGGCAACATAACTCTATGGAAGATTTTATAAAGTGTGGATGATACTTGGATTCCCAAATGATATCATGATATATATGAATGGGGTTGAGTCCTCTAAGGTCCATTTCCATCCCATAGAATTAAATCCATAGTGAAGCACAGGGCATCCATTACATACGCACTCATGTAGAAAGGGGGAATCATATTTTCTGAAACTCTATGCTTACTTCTAAAATTCAGAATATGAGTGGCTAGGTTGTCAGATAGTATAGTTTCCCAATCTAAAATATATCTGTTCTGAGGCAGCATCATTTAGTTGTGTCCATTGGTCAAAGAACTTTTGTTTATTTAAATAAGCAAAGAGCCTACATATCATGACAACTACTTGACTATAAGGACCAACAAGAGAGTCAACTGCATACATACCCTTTTCCTCATGCTTATGCTTGTTGGGATCTATTATTCATTCCCTAATGGGTTCTGATGTATGATCAATGTTGATCATGAATTTCTCCACAAACTGTTTGTTATATTTGCACCGAGGAGGTGGAAAATGGTACATTGCATTAAAATCGTTGCCACTGAATGAGCCAGTAATTGTTTTCTTCTGCGTGACAAAATTCCTTTCTACAATACTTAAGTTATAAACAACCCATTAGATCATATTTGTATAAGGAATCATCTTAGTCTGGGTCGCAATCCTATGAAAAAATGAATTTTCCACATCACTGTAAATGGTATCAGAGACTGGTGTTGAATCCTCGACTACGATGGTTCTTTTGGTGACTCAGGGTCCTTCATCCTCGAATAGTTTATAAATGGATTCTCAAGAGGCATTTACAACATATAGAGAAAAAACTATATTAGAAATCAATCCTGGTCTATCGAGGTTTCAGCTGGCGGAGTAGCCGAATGCTACTAAGTAACAAGTTTCTTCTTTGCCTTAGTCACTTTAGAAATTTCTTTTGAGCTGCACTTATCGAGACTAGTTTGTAATGACAAACACAAGTTTGAGAGAAAACTTCTTCACCTAAAAGACTTAGCGCAAATAACAATTTTACATAACGATTTCTGTCTTAGGGGGAGAATTATGATAAAATCTAATTGCAATGAATGAAGTTGATCATAATCTTGAAAACCATAAATTCATCACTTTCAGATATTAAATGTAAAAATGTGAATTCACATGGGTCTGCACACGTCAGTGTATCAGAAGAAATATATCGAAGAAGCCACTTGACTTCACTTAAGAAAGTTACAATATAGAAAATTCCTAATAAATATTTTCTAAAGAAATAATGGAAAATAAGTGGAGGCAAGGAGTGATATAGAAACTTCTATATAGGTGATAGTATATCGGGGATTTAAAGAGTAAGCACTCAATATGAAAGTCCCAATATAGACTAAGGAGGGGAATATCAGAGGTTTCACTATATTAGAGGGGACAAATATTAGATATATCGGATATCGGAAGCAGGAGGAATCGAGAATATCGGATATTGGAAGTAGTGGACAGGAGAAGCGATGAGTATCGGAGCTTAGACATATCGGTAGTTTTGAGCATGGAACAATTCAAAAGTTATGATATTTGCGGATTCTGGTATGCCATGTGGTAGTTGTGGGGCCGAAAACTTTTAAATATTTGTTTTAAACAGGAAGCCCCTGACTTAACTTCACCTTTTAGCAAAAACCCCTTTTAATAATAATAATAACTATCGGGAATGTTTGATTGGGGAATGATTTTATTGTAAATTTATTATGAGGAAAGTTATGATATTATAATGATTCAATATAAATCTTCTGATAATGCATTAATTTAATAACAAAAAGGCCTGTCCAGATTTTCATTTATCGTAATATTTGCAAGGTTGTACCTTTGATATTTGGGTTCTGATAAGAGTAACTTTCAAGTGAGAGGGTTTTTATTATAAATTGAAAAATTCCTTATCTGTATTGAACGTTAAAAAGTTTTATTAACATGAAATAAGGGTCCCCATCATTTATTTGTATGACTAAAATAAAACTAAATGGGGGGGTTGTTGAGTACTACAACACTATCCAACTTACCTCTTTTCTCCTTTGGAACATGTACATATGCATCACAACCAAATATCCTGAGAAGTGAGAAAGAGGGTTTCTTACCAGTGCATACCTCATGTAGCGTCTTATCCTCCAAATATTATGAAGGTGGTTTTTTAAATAGGTGACATGCAATATACATTGCCTTTGCCTAGAATTCCTGCCCTAATCCAACACCACAGAGCATGCTTCTTGTGTTTTCCATCAATGTCCTATTCATTCTTTCTGCAAATCCATTTTGCTGAGGTGTTTATGGAGTAGTCTTCTACCATGTTATACCACACTTATTACATAACTCTTCGAAATCATTGTTACAAAAATCTCCACCATTATTTGTCCTCAATGCCTTAATCTTCTTCTCTGTTTGATTTCCCACTAGAGCCTTAAATTATTTAAACTTGTAAAAGGTTTTATATATCTTGATAAGGAAATATATCCATGTATTCCTCAAGAAGTCATATATAAATGATACATAGTACACATATTTACCCAAAGATTCCCTTTCACCCTCTTAGCACCAAAGGGAAAACTCACCTGATTCTACTTCCCATACACATTGTAAGAGCCCCGGGTTAAAAGTTCATGTAATAAAAGTTAATAAAGGAAAAATAAGACCAAGGTCAAGGGACACTTATTCCAAGCTGAATGTTGGGAAAAATATCCTAGTGGGCATCAATTGTTGTCTTTATGGCTAAGGGGAAATTGGAAAAGGCAATGGAAAAGAGGCATTAATTATCATTTTATTTATGACAATAAAGGAAAATAGGATAAAAGGGAGGTGAAAGGTCACATGTTGAATGTGAGGAGGAAATTGAAGGAAAATTAAGGAAAAATTAAGAAAATAGAGGCATCAAGAATAAAAATACATCAAAGCATTAGTTGGTAGCCTTTTGTTAGTTGATTTTAAGAATTACTTTTAGAGATGAGAAGAGAACCAAGAGGAGAAGGAAAGCAAGCAAGAAAAGGAAGGACAAAGAAAAGGAAAGTAAGGATAAAGAAAGGAAAGGTTGGATCGGGAAGCTTCAGCAGGAACACTTGCAAGTAACATATTGCATGTATGGTTTCCTAGTTGGTTTTTTCATGCATGGCATATGCATGTTTGTATTTTGGTTTCTTTGCTGTCGGCGACATGGATTTTTCCAAGCTTTGACAACGGTTTTAGCCTTTCCTTGCCATTTTTCGGATAGCCATGGTGTGATGGGATAGAGTATGCCTTAAGGAAGTAGCAAAAAGTGACGACAAAATAAGGAAGAGTATAACTTAAGAAAGAATCAAATAGTTGTGACTACCTTAGACATACATAATTAAGAAAGTGTTAGAAACCAATTAAAAATTAGTTCACAAATCAATTACTAACATTGCATGGAATGAAAAGTAGAGATTCAAATAAAAATTACATGTTGCATGCAACAAATTAGTTCATTAACATGTAATCAATATGTAAACACACATGCATAAAGAACAAAACCATGGATAGCCATTACAAGTTCCATTAACATGCATGGGAATTAATGCAATAAGTATAAAGCTTCTCATTAAATTATGATAAAACAAAGCACATGTACTGCAAGCCTCTCAAAACCCAATAGTGGGATGAGAGCAATTCATATCATCTTCAAAACAAAACTTGAGCCTCACAATCACTTGTCCTATCAACTACCAATATTAGGTGAGCTCAAATCCTAGAATGCTACATAGTATGATAAAGCATTCAAGTGCCAAAAATCCCTTATGAATGAGGCATGAGGGGTATTTATGCAAATGGACAAGTGATTGTTCACCTCTCTCATGGCATTCCAAATCCCCTCATTACCTATTTGACATACATGACTCTTTGCATTCCAAGTAACTCTTGGATGACCCTTATTATTTATTATTGCCATAAATATTATAATGTAATAAAGGAAATGAAATAGACTTTGAAACTTCAACATGTAAATCATTATGATCTGTAATCATCCTAACAACGTTTTCTTCCAAATGGTACCGGGTTAATCTTGCTAGGTATTTGTAGCACTATTGATATTTTTAGTAGGGGTTGCAATATATCAATTCAATCCATACCCATAGGGTATATGCAATACTCAATTAAAATAGATTGCTAATTTATTTTTTCTTAAATTAATACTAAGATTCATTTAATAATGTATGAGTCTACAATTTAATTCCCATAATACTATTGCACAAATGAACAAGCCCTATTCTGAGATTCTAAAAGAAACAAATAGGACATGAAGATGATCTTTGTCACATGCTAAGGTGCATAGTTCAAAAGTATTTCATTATCCCTTTTAAATAAGGAATAATATTTATAAGACCTTTGCATTTTATTAATACACTCCTATGCCTATTATTTTTAGGATTAGTGATATTTCATGTCCAAATCAATCATTAAAGAAAAATTATATTTATAATAGGGAATTTGTGTAATGGGGCAGTCCTAAAATCAGCTTCATCGAGCTTTATTCATGCATAACAATTAAAAGTGATCATTAGCTTCTTCACCAAGAACCTTATCAACAATTCATGATTTCACATTTAAATTCCCTATAATGTTTTTGTACAAATGGGTAATCCCTAGTTATTGAAATTAGGAAAGAAAAATAATGAAGGAGGGTTATAGTTGAAGTAAGCTAAGGCATAGTTTCCATTCAATGCCTCATTATTTTCTAATGATTCTTATAAGAACAATAAGCTTATGTAGCTTTTGTATTATTTCTTTATATATCCCTATGACTATAATATCTCATATTGATAACATTCACATGTAGAGACCAACCATTAGAAAGCAGAACATTTTTAATGGGATAACTAAAATAAAATGAACCTAATGCCATAATACGTGTGATGTGGTAATAATCCCTCAACTCCATTCCTGCAAGCATGCAACAAACCATTAGGGTACCTTGTGAAACATTGCAAATGTTACATTCACTATGTTTAGATTCAATAATATATATAATTAATACTAAGGGTTGAAAGGAATTCACGACCCTGAAATATAAACTATGTTAATGTAGGTTTTTATCCTGTACAGAAATTACCTGCATACGAATTCTAAAACACAGAATATAAACAATGCGAGAGCATAACACATAAAACACATATACATAGATATTTTCCCCTGGATCCCAAAATAGGGACTACAAGCCCGTTTTTTGATTATGTTCCTTTTAATGTTACAATACATATTTATACATGCCAAAGCATCCAATACCATGGACCGAAAACCATCGCGTCCAAAACCATGTGCGAAAATCATGCACATAACCATAAGTAGGTCCACCCAACCTCACATAGGGTCTAAAACCAAAATTTTTTGGGGCGCTGCCGTGGACCCCATAGAGTGGGGTTACTTGCACCCCTCAAACCCCCTGTGACTCCCCTCTCTGCGCAATCAGCATAATGAAGGGGGGGTCCACCCCCCTTCTAACCCACCGGTTAACTACGTGGGCTAGTCGTGGAAAGAATATAACACAACCCAACATTCTCCCATTTGTTGTTTTCTTTCCACAGGGGGCCACAAGAGAGCTTAGTCATTTATCTAGCCCTGCAACGCTCATTGTTTCTCTACACCAAGGGAACTTCTCAGAGCTCATAGAATTTGTCAATGCATTTGTAGTATTCTTGAAAGTGTCCACCTTTACCAGCAACACCTTTTTGTATTCTAACATATCCCTCACAAAGTGATACCAAACATCAATGTGCTTTGTCTTTGAATGATATGCAGGATTTTTTGCCAAGAAAATTGCACTTTGGCTGTCATAGTCTATCCTTATAGCTCCCTGTACTAACCCCATATTTGAACACAATCTCTGCAACCAAACTGCTTCCTTGCTTACATCAGTGGTTGCCATGTATTCTGCCTCTGTAGTTCATAGTGCCACTACAGATTGTTTCTTACTCATCCAACTGACTGCACCTCCAAATAGGTTAAACACATACGCATTTGTAGATCTTCTCTGATCCATATCTCCAACCCAGCCTGCATCAACAAAGCCACAAATAGCCAACACTCTGTCCAATCCTGGTCTTCTTTGGTAGCACAAACCATAATCATTGGTGCCATGAAAATACCTAAAAACCCGCTTCACTGCTGTCCAGTGCTCCTTCCCTGGTTTGACATGAACCTGCTCAATACTCCCACTGCATGTGCAATTGTTGATCTAGTACAGACCATTACATACATCAGGCTACTGACTACAATTGCATATGGAACACGAGACATGTCCTCTTCCTCTTCTTGTGTCTTGGGACAGTGTTCAACAGATAACTTTACACCTACAGGAATAGGAACCTTCACCAGTTTACTATCCTGCATATTAAACCTCTGCAATATTATCTCGACATACTTCCTCTGGTTTAACCAAAGCTTCCTCTTTGTTCGATCTCTTTTAATTTCCATGACCAAAATATAGTTTGCAGCACCAAGATCTTTCATGTCGAATTTGGAGGACTAATGGGTCTTCAAATCCTGGATAATTTCTTTTTCATTTCCAACCAACAACATATCATCTACATACAAGACCAGATAAATAACACGGTCACCAATTAATTTAAAATACACATAGTGATCTGCTTTTCTTTTGGTGAAGCCAAGTCCCCTCATAAATGTATCAAATTTCTGATACCACATCCTTGGTGACCGTTTTAAGCCATACAGAGACTTCTTTAACTTGCATACTAGTTCTTTCCTACCCTTCACCGCAAAGCCTTCAGGTTGCTTCATGTATATTTCCTCTTCCAAATCCCCATGAAGAAATGATGTCTTCACATCCATCTATTCTACCTTAAAATCAAAAGCAGCAACAACAAATAAAAGTAATCTAATAGAAGTTACCTTGGCAACATGAGAAAAAATATCACCAAAAATCAATTCCCGGCGCCTGGGAATAACCTTTTGCTACCAATCGAGCTTTGTATTTCTCCACCTTCCCTTCTGCACTTGTCTTCTTCTTGAACAGATCTTCTCACAACCGGAGTTTGTGGCTCTTCATCTTCTGATTCCTCCTCTGCTGCAGAGTCTGATTCTTCCTCCTTTAGTTCAAACTCTATCTTCATAGGTTCCTTTGGTTGGACTTCATGTTTAATAACATATTTCACCTCTCTGAACACCACATCTAGATTGTACACAACCTTCCGTGCGACTGGGTTCCAAAGCTTATAACCCTTTAAACCATCCTTATACCCAATAAAGATGCACCTCAGATTTACTATCCAACTTGGTTTGTTTCTCCTTTGGAACATGTACATATGCATCACATCCAAATACCCTTAGATGTGAAAGAGAGGGTTTCTTACCAATCCATACTTCTTGTGGAGTATTATCCTCCAACACTGATGAAGGTGACCTGTTGACCAGGTAACATGCAGTATCCACCGCCTTTGCCTAGAATTCCTGTCCTAACCCGGCACCACTGAGCATACTTCTTGCCCTTTCCATCAACGTCTTGTTCATTCTTTCTGCGACTCCATTTTGCTGAGGTGTATATGGAGTAGTCTTCTACCATGCTATACCACACTTCTTACAAAATTCTTCAAATTTATTGCCGCAGAATTCTCCACCATTATCTGTCCTCAACACCTTTATCTTCTTCTCTGTCTAATTTTCCACCAGAGCCTTAAATTCTTTAAACCTATCAAAGAATTCAGATTTCTTCTTAAGGAAATATATCCATGTATTCCTTGAGAAGTCATCTATAAATGATACATAGTACACAGACTTACCCAGTGATGGAACCTTCACAGGTATAAACACATCACTGTGCACAAGTTCTAATATCTGTTTCGCCCTCTTACTACCAGAGGGGAAACTCACCCGATT
>APFE030962996.1:0-12168 GCA_000404065.3 Pinus taeda | reverse complement strand
TTCGTCCGAATTCTTCCAAGTTCTTCATAATTCTTCTTGGCCCCCCTCCTTCCAGAAATCCCTTACAAATTTCATCCCTTCCTCTTTTGCCTTTTGACATATATCACTTAAAGCTTGTAATCCATTCAATCTTTCTCTTTTCTGCCAGGCTTCTTCCCAGAACTTGGCTGAGCTGCCATTCCTGATTTCCCAGAAAGCATGTTTAGTTATTATCTATCTATTTTGACTAGCCAGATTCCATATTGTAGACCCTTTCGGGGTGTCCCTTATTCTTAAGATCTCCTTTGGGTTTGTTGGCATATTATATTTTTTTGTCCATATTCTTTTCCATAGGTCATCTCCTCCCTTCATCTAGCGCCACCAAAGCTTAACCCCCATTACTTGGTTCAGTGAGTGAGGATCTCTGAGGCCTAACCCTCCCCCAGTCTTACTTTTCACCAAGCCCTTCCAGGATACCAACGCCCATTTTCTTTGTTCCTTCAGTCCTCCTTTTTTAAAAATCTCCACCATCTTTGTACATGCTCCTTTAGGGGCTGCCATTGCCAAGAGTTGGTATATCGGGATCGATTGAAGGACTGCCTTAACCAATACAGCTTGGCTTGCTATGTTCAATGTTCTGAAGGACCAATTGGCTAGTTTGCTTGCAATTTTCTCAATGGTTTGTTGCCAATTCGTTAGTCTTAATAGATTCAGGGCTAACAGAGTGCCTAGATATGTTGTCTGTAGCTCTCCTGAGCGAAAACCTAGAATCCTTGTTAAAAAAATTCTGATGTTTCCAACTGTTTTGAAAAAATAAGTGCAAGACTTTTCTTTGTTAATTTGTGTGCCAGAATCTTCCATAAATAGTTCTATGATCTCTTTAATTCTTCTACATTCTCTGAGAGACACAACAAAAAACAACATGATGTCATCTACAAATTGCTGGTGAGTAATTGGTATATTGTTGCCTCATATTTGGATTCCTCTAATCTTTCTTTCCCTTAATTCCTTTTTGATGTATCTTCCTAAGACTTCCACTGCAATAATGAACAAGAAGGGAGATTGTGGATCTCCCTGCCAGAGTCCTCTAGAAGCTTTAAAACTTTGGGAAGGAGCTCCATTCACAAGGATAGAGAAGTTGGTTGAGGAGACCATGGCGGAGATCCATTCGATCCATCGATTACGAAAACCAAAGGCCCTTAAAACTGCTTTCAAATAATCTCAATTCAATCAATCATAAGCTTTGGATAGGTCTAGTTTAATCATCATACCTGCTTCCTTTTTTGTTTTCAGAGAATGCACTACTTCTTGAGAGACCACTAGTCCATCCAGGATTTTCCAACCCTCTACGAAACCTGTTTGTTCAGAGGAGATAACACTAGATAGAATAGGCTTAAGTCTTTTTGCCATTAGTGTAGCTATAATCTTATATATAACATTACACAGTTCAATAGGTCTAAAGCCTTGGGGCTCTTCAGACTTGGTGTCCTTAGGAATAAGAGATAAGAGAGTTGAGTTTAAGCCTGTACTTACCTTCTGGTTTCTTCTTGATTCTTCCACCACATCCAAGATATCTTGGCCCAAAAATTTCCATCCTGCTTGATAGAATTCTATTGTGAATCTGTCGGGACCAGGGGCTTTATTCTTCTTCATCCCTTTCACTATCTCTTCTACCTCTTCCAGAGTAGCTGCCCTTATCAGGGTGAGATTTTGATCTCTTGTAATCATGCTTGGAATCTCATTGCAGATTCTCTCAGTGGCTCCTCGTCGATCTGTTCTGGGTTCCGTGAGGAGTTCTTTGAAATGATTTACTAAAAATTGTTCCAATTCCTCATGTTGTGTAACTCGTAGTCCTTCTTCATCTTTTATAGAGAAGATTCCGTTTCTCTGTCTTCTCTAGATCATTTCCTGATGGAAGAACTTTGTATTCCTCTCCCCTTCTCATAGCCAGTTCACTCTGGATTTTTTCTTGCATAGGGTCTCTTCTTGTTTCCTTCTTTCTTCCATCTGCCCTATCGGGATCCCTTCCTCTCTGGCTAAATCTTCACTTCTCCTTGCAGTTATGATTTCTTGTTGGATTTTCTTCATCTTCTGATTTAGAAGCTGCTGGTCTTTGAGGATGTTTCCAAATTCCTCTCTGTTCCATTTCTTGATGTTTCCTTTTAGTTCTTTTAATTTTAGCTGAAAGGTCTGCATCTTGTTTCTTCCTCTTTGTCAACTTTGCTTCCACCATTCTTCTACTTTCCTCATAAAATTTTGATCCCTGAGCCAGAAGGATTCGAACCTAAAGGGCTTTTTCTTGGGGCTGGCTCTGATGTCAAATTCTATTTTGATCAGCCAATGGTCTGATCCTATTCCCGGAAGAATCATTGCTTCAATGAAAATGTCCCGATTTATAATATGTTCTGACAATAAGAATATATCTAGTCTGGAGGCGATTTTATGTCTACCTCCCCTTCTGTTGTTCCATGTGTAGATCCCATTTGTTGTCTGAATATCCACAAGCCTTTGTTCTGCTATCATATCGCCAAAGGCTTCCATGTCTGCATCTTTTCTTCTGAGGCCACCCCTTTTCTCATTTAGGGATGTGATCATGTTGAAATATCCTCCTACTATCGATGGAGAGGCTGGAAACATGGAGCGTATGATTGTAAAACTCTGAAGGAAATTCCTACATTCACCCGGTATGTGAGGTCCATATACATTGGATAAGAAAATCCATTCCTGGGAACTTATATTTCTAAATCTTCTTGAAAGAATTCAAGGTATACTGATCCAGTCTTCAAATTGGACTTCCTCTAGATTCCAGAGGATTGCCACACCTCCCACGCTACCTACAGCATCTTGACCAATTATCTCATGATGCGGCTTGAAGTTTCTCATAACTTCTTTTAGTTTGTGTTCTTGAATTTTTGTTTCTTGTATTAGAATTATATTGGGTTTATCTTTTTTGAGTCTCTCTTTCAAATATCTTTGTTTCCCCTTACTGTTCAACCCTCCAATGTTCCAGGTTGTGATGATCATTTCAACAATTTGAGGGGTTGTTGGAATACCTCCGACAGTGGCACCACTCTTCCTGAATTTACCAGCATCTCCCCAACCATTTGGATGGTCTCGATCATAGGTTTTCTTCCTCTTTTCCTTCCTCGTTTCCCTGTAGTTCCTGCTTTTGTGCTTTGACCGCCTTGTGTTCCAAGTTGCTCTAGCTGATTTGCTATTATTGTTCCTCGTTTTTCCTTATATCTTTGGAACATGTCTTTGTAAAGTTGTTTTTGGTCATCAGGTATGAATCTTTCATCCAGTTGCCTCCATTCCTATAGAAGTTTCTTCAAGACCTGTGCTTCTTCTCCTTCTTGGTCCTGTTGTGGATCTATCTCCATTTGGATCTGTTCTTGTGGTCTATCTCTCTTCTCCCCCTCTTTTTCCATCTCCAGATTGTTTGACTCCTTATTTTTCTCTTTGTTTTCTTTCTTATTCTCCATTGTTTCATCTTCACCATCCTCACCTTCTGCTTCCATTTCTAATTCTCGTAATACTTCAAACTGGTTCTGGCTTTTCTGAGTGCCTTCTGGGTAGAGAGGATTTTGTTTAGTTTTTTCCTTTTGGGGTTTTCTTCGTCTCAGTACTTCTATAAATCCTTAGTTGTCTCATCCGATTTTCCTTTCCTCCTTTTTAGTATTCCCCTTTCTTCCCCCCAGATCTGTTGGTGTTTCATTATCATACATCGGACAATATTTATACAGATGGTCATATTCATGGCACCATCTACATCTAAAAGGAATGTGTTCATAATATACTGGTTGTTTCCATACCTCATCATGGTATTCCACTTCAATATGATCTGGAAGTGGTTCTGTGATATTCATGTAGACACAGATTCTAGCATATGATGTACATCTTCCTCTTTTGGTAGTTTCTACTACCTTAACAAAGGTCCCAATTGAATTCCCAATTCCTTCTAGAATCTCTGGATCCCAGAACTCTATTGGGAGCCCAAACAATATGATCCATATTGGTGCTACTAGCATTTTATCTTTATCTAGATTATAGCATTCTTCCCATTTTCTCATGAAAAGCCCTGCATTATTGAAGAAGTATGGTCCCTCCTCGAAGATCCTCTCCTTATCTTCCAGATTTGTAAATATTACCTTGAAGAACCCTTCTTCCCCTAGTTTTAGATCAATATGTCCTTTGGGCTTCCACCTCTGTTGTATCCATTTTGTCAGGTCTCTCTCAGATGGCCATGTTACTACAAACTTGCAAATGAGAGCATGGTCTTTCATATATCCTCTGTATTCCTCAATTTTATTGTTTGGAATAACGAACCTGGGCTTTTTTGTTGCTCGTGGTAGGCATTTGTTCCTCGTCCTTGCTTGCCATACTACTCCCATGATCGGCGTATCCTTGCTACATCTCCCCGACCCATCATTCGCTCCATTCCGGTTTGTTTCTCCTGCTACTATATTCTTGTATGACGGGATCTCTTCCCCCCCGCTCGTTTTAGTCATCTTTCTCTCAGTCCTGTCTATTTTCGGGGCTTTTGTTCTTAGTTGATTTGTCGTGGCTTGGTCTGAAACTCTGCAAGTGGATTCAGGATCCCCTGCACCCTGACCAGGTGCAAGTTCGCTAAGGGCCGCGTGATCCAAAACCCTAACCCTAATCTCTCGTCGCCCTCCTCGACTCCGTCTCTCCTAATTCTTGTCCTAATTTTAAAATAATCTCTCTAATGGGTGGTGTTGATGTTGTATTAGGGGTCTAATGGCTATAATCATTAGGAACACTGACCTTTAATATTCAAGATCTAATCATATTATTTACCTTAAAAGGAAAAGAAATTGAGCTTATAAGTATCCAAGGGAAACCCAATAAAGTGATAAGCTCTAAAAATATGAGAAAATTACTCAAAAATGGGCACTAGGGTGTAATGGAAAAATTATGTTCACTAAATCTTCGAGCGTCAATATCATCTATTTCAAGGGATCTCCATAAAGATATCAATAATCATCCCAAGGTATTTAGATTTATGCTTAAGGATGTTTCACCTAATTAATATCATGATCATGTTATTCATTTATCATTGGCAATTGTAACAAAAATAAATGAAGAAGGGAATATCATACTAGAAGTAGAAACAATCAATAAAACAAGGATTAAGTAACCCAATAACCTAGCAATTATGCAGTACATCATCAAACAAAAAAACCTACCAATAGAAGAGATGACATGGGAATATGACGTATTAATGTAGAATAACTAGCAATTAGTCAAGCGTTGAGGGGAAGACTTGTTTGAAGTGGAGGGAAATGTTAAGCACTATATAAGGCCCATATTAACCATAAAACCGCTTATTAGTCCCTAGATATCGAATGATTACATTTCTATTTCTATATTCTTATGTAGGAAAGAACCCCACATGTTCCTGTTTTATTATATTAGTACACCTTGTCTCCTACATATACACTGCGATATACACAAAAGAGATCTAGTCTTAGAATAATCAAATATTGTCTTCTGTAAATTGTATTCAATGTAAAAGGAGATTTCCCTCCTAAAGAGTACTATAATTATTAGCTTCATATCATTTTTTAAGGCATAAGGATCATAAAAACTTCTCATGCCCATAGATTTGAGTAATCAGGTGGAATTCAATTGAGACGTAGATGAGATGATTGTATGTAGATCAGTGTAGAAGGGGTTGAATCTGAGTAGTCTTTAGCAACATTAAGAGAAGGAAATTACCAAAGTCTTCCATATAAAGATACAAGTCAAGATGATGGAAATTAATGCTCTATTCTACTCAAGGCCAAAGGAAAATATAATAGTAATAAATCTGGTCAAGAATCTAGGAATAGAGACTTATGATGATCCTAGCTCATATCCATTGGGTTGGGTCAATAAGAAGGCAAACATAAAGGTAGAAAAATAGAGAAGGATTGAATTTTCTATTAACGTTGATTTTATTGATGAAGTAGAATTAGATGTAGTTCCACTTGATGTATGTGGGGTTGTGTTTGGGAATCCTTACATGTACAAGCAAGTGTGACATTCATGAAGAAATCCAACTAATATCAGCTCATCAGGGATGAAAAATTCTTCATCATCAGTGTGAAAAAGGCTAATCCAAATATCTTTCTAGTAAGTTCAAACCAATACAAAAGGTTGATGAATTCTAACAAGAAATATGTTTTGTCATTTTAAAGAGAAAATCACTCTGTAGAAGAGTTCATGAGAGCTAAGTTATCCCTGAAGGGGTGAGGAATAAAATAAAAATGGAAGAGTTTCTACAGGCATATTGGGATGTGTTTGAGGATCCTAAAGGGCTACCACCCAAGAGGGAAGGGGAGCATGAGATCCAACTATTGCTAGATTTCTTGTTACAAAAATTTAGGATATATATGTAGTCCATTATAGAGGCAAACAAGATGAAGAAGCAGTTGCAACAACTACTAGAACAAGTTGTTGCTCGACGATGTGCCTCACCTTTGGATCACCCATCCTCATTGTGCCAAAGAAGTATTGGACTTAGTAAATGCATATTGATTACAAGGCATTACAAAAAAATAACACTCAAGAACATGAATCCCCTGCATAAGTGTTGTCAATGCAAAAAACACCCTCTAAAATTTTCCTTACGCTTAAATTTTGGAGCATACTAAGGATCTTGTGATCTATAATTATATGGTCACTTCTTGGTCATCTAATGTTTTGTAAATTATTGAGTCTTCTTCTAAGTGTAAAGGTCACTTTCTTATGCATGCTCGGTTTTTGAATAATTGACAAGTAAGCTTCCTTCAATGCAACCTTACATAGGCAATGTGCATTTCTTGAATATATGGCTTGCACAATCACTTGTGACATTGACTGTGCAATCTATAAGCACAATGTACTACACAACACATGTCTATAGTTAGTGCACACTTTCCATTGATATTCTCCCTCACTTTGGCTGCAATTGTACTTGTATTTTGGTGAGCTTTCTTAATTATTTCTCTGGCACACCTTTGTTTTCGCAATTGCTTCTTTCCCATTCATGCCCATTCTTTTGTCTTGATTTCACTTTAAAAAGTGTCATTTTCATGTTATATTTTCTCCAGAATGTGTCACATTCAACTTCTTTACTTTTTTATAAGTGTCCTTTGCACTTTTATCTCACTTTACAAAGTGTCATCTTTTGGCATGGAAAATTTCGTACATCACAAAAAGCGGAGCTATGGTTAATTTCACATAGAAAAATTTCTGTCAATGGGTCCCATTTACCATGTACATGTCTACTAGACCCATTCCCAAATTATTATGCATTTTCGTACTAGTGTTGTCACTGTCGTCATAAAGTGTATCTTAAGTGTCACATCTAGTCAAAGGGAGTCAATTGTACATTCTTGAAGGATAGTTCTAATGCATTCTCATGCACTACTCTGTTTTATTCATAGTAAAGACATGTAGTAGACATATTCCCGAGGACTTGAGCATATTTTCAATAGTTTCATCACAAATTGTATTTGTGTCGCACTTGGAGGAGAGTATTATTTTGTTGTCACATTAAAGGGACCATGTTTTTTATGAGTGTTGAGTGTTCAATTTTATGTCTTCAGTTGTTTTGAGTGTGTGATCATGTTCTAGGCTTACCTTAGCTTCATATCTGCTTCACTGAATGTGTCACTTTCAGTTTCTTTTGTCTTTCTTTGGAATGTGTCACTTTCAGTTTCTTTAAGTTTTTGTAAACATCCTTTGCACTTTTATCTCACTTTACAAAGTGTCATCTTTTGGGAGGGTAAATTTTGTAAATCACAAAAGGAGGAGCTATGGTTCATTTCAAGGGGAAACTTTTCTGTCAATGGGTCCCATTTTTTCATGTACACATGTGCTAGACCCATTCCCAAAGTATTATGCATTTTTGTACTAGTGTTGTCACTGTCGTCATAAAGTGTACCTTAAGTTTCACATCTAGTCAAAGGCAGTCAATTGTACATTCTTGAATGATAGTTCTAATGCATTCCCCTACACTACAGTGTTCTATTCATTGTAAATACATGTAGTAGACATATTCCCCAGGCCTTCAGCATGTTTTCAATAGTGTCGTCACTGTCGTCGCAAAGTGTATTTATGTGTCACATTTGGAGGAGAATATTGTTTTGTTGTCACATTTAAAGGACCATGTTCTTTATGATTGTTGAGTGTTCAATTTTATGTGTTCAGTTGTTCTGAGTGTGTGATCATGTTCTAGCCTTACCTTGCTTTCATATTTGCTTCACTGATCCCATACTTAGTCAAATTTTGGAAAGCCTCATGAATGACTAACCTTGGCCTCACTTAACCTCCTTGAATTGTGCATTGTGTAGAAGCAAGCCTTAATATAATTGCTTTCCTCCTGGAACTATGCAATGCACAATTTCTCCCCACAAGAAATATGCATTGTGTAGACACAATGCTCAAGGATTGCCTCTTGACCTCCATAACTGCGTAGTTTTTCCCTCCATCCAATCTCGTTCTGTGCATTGAATAGTTGCAAGCAACAAGTTGTCTCCCTTCCTTCCTGATTTGCGCAACTGTGTGAAGCTTGGCCTCTTTCTCTTATGAAATACACATTACACAATCTCATTGGGCAAGCCACCCCCATTGATCTCCTCAACTACACAATATTACTACCTAGGCCTCTACAACTATGCATGGCATAGTCATAAGCCTCAGTCCTCCTCTCCCGACCTCTAGAACTGTGCACTGTTTAATCCCCCAACCTTTCTCTTAGTCTGGTACCGATCTAGGTGGATATTGGTGGCCACCCTCCTATTCCACTTGGACCCCCACCATTTTTTATTTCAGTTTTTAAGTTCCTAAATTGTAGCACAGTTTACTATTTTTGGCAGTTTTCGGGTCTAAACTTTTGGAGCCGTTTTGAGGCCCTAAACAACATTTTTTGGGAAAACAGGGGCCAACATGGGTCACAAATATTTATCTTCCATTCAAAAGTTGTAGTCCTCGGGTGGATCTTTCAAATGATGTATTGTGCACGTCAAAGAGAGATCGTATGCCAAAGTTACGACCCTGGGTAGTTGATGTACGGATTTACCCAAGTGGGCCCCATTGCTTGGCGCTTCATATCCTAGGGTTAGATTTTTGGATGTTTAGGGTTTTCCATTGTTTCTCAACAATAAATAGGCCTTTGAGCCTCATTTTTACATAGCTCAGAGGCATGTAGTCGTCACATCTCTTCTCAGAGATAAGCTACCATCGCCCTAGCTAATTTATTTCCATTTCTTCTTCTAAGTATATTTTCAGTATTTGATATTAATAAACTGAAGTGTTATTCCTACTGTATCTTTGTATTTATGGTTATATCTATCATTTTTTGGATTCCTGTTTAAATCTAAATCAGTGGTATCATAGTAGTCTGCTCTTTCTATGTTTTTCTTTGCATGTCCCCAACAAGGTTGGGATATAAGGAGTTAGGGTTTGAACAGGTCGATCCTTTGCAAGACCAACCTCACAAATCCCGATGACCTCTTGTGGTGGAAGAAAAGAAAGATGAGGAGGTAGGAGATCCTATCAAAATCTTGCTCGAAGAAGCCCTCAAGCAACAAAGGAACACGATGATGGACAATTTTTCCCAGATTCTTCAATAGCTACCCAAGGGTGATGCATCTACTTCCAACAACTACTCTAGAAATGCCACACCCTTTAAGGTACAAGCTAACTTTGAAATCCCCATATTTGAGGATCAGATAAATGTAGACGTTGTAGATAAATGGTTAAATCTGCTAGAAGGGTATTTTTTTTCATGATTTTTCCAACCAAGAAAAGATTACTTTCACTCTTCTCAAAGCCACCCCCCACGTCAAGGACTGGTGGGAAACCTACTGCAAGTAGAAGGATGAAAGTATAGCCTCACTATTTTCAGCTACACCCACCTGGAATTCATTTCGAGATGCCATCAAGGGGTAGTGCTACCCTGTCGGAAGCTATGAGGATAAATACATAAAATGGACCATGCTGTGGCAGGGAAGGGACCAAGACATGCTTAAGTTTACCAATATTTTTCATACCCTTCACACAAAGTTGGGTATCAAGGATTTTGAGTAGCATTTGGTACTCAAATACTACGGCTACCTACACAGGTATATCTAATATGAGATGGAGTTCCTATACATCTCCTTGCTTGGCACGACGTACCGATACACTGTCTAGATCGAGCAAAAGCTTAAACAAAATAAGAAAGACTTTGGACCTGCGAATCCAAAGCAAGGGAAAGGCTTCCCCAAAACACATAACCAAGGACAAATCCAAGGCGAGGTGACCCAAGACAACCTGTCGAAGCTACAAGAAAACAACAAAACCACAAACTCAAAGAAGGACACATGAAAGTGGTGTGAGTTCCAAAAGAACCCCACTCATAACATAAGTGAGTGTCGAGCCAAGCAGTCACCGGTGGCCGAGTTGAAGGCTTCATAATCATATGCATGTTTTGACCCTGAGTCAGAACCCAACAAGAAGAATGACAAAGGAAAGCACATCATTGGTGCGGAGCCCAGTGCCACTGTTGCCACCACCAAGATCCAAAAGAATGAGCCCAAAGATCCAGAGGAGGGGGGAGTGTCTTTTCCACTCACAAATGTTGGTGAAGGGTTCGCCACTGCAATTCATTGTTGACAGTGGCAACCAAAAGAACTTCATTTCAGCAAAGGTCATGAAGCAGCTAGGCCTACTGACCATACCACACCTGCAACCATACAACATCGAGTGGCTTCACCAAGAACGAGATCTCTGGTTTTGCTAGCAATGTCGCCTTCCCTACAACATCAAGCCCTTCACAGATGAGATATTGTGTGATGTTGCACCTCTTGATGTTTGTGATGTATTATTAGGCCAACCATACTTGTGGAAGCGACATGTTGTGTATGAGTCAAGGCCTCACACTGTTATTATTTATTTAAGCATTTCATTATATAGGATATTGGAGGTAGCCCCACCTACCACCACCTCTTTGATCTCTGATAAGAAATGTAGTAAGATCAACTCCCATACTAAGAAATTCATTTTCTTTCTTGTTCACTCTCAGAGTAAAGGGAAGATCATAGCCACAACCATGGCCCTCGGGAAGGGTTCCTCCACATAGTAGAAGTAGCTAGATACACTCATGAAAGAATACAAGGACATCTTCTCCTCACCCACAAGAGTATCGTTGCACTGTCAGGTTAAGTATTCATCTATTATGAATCTCGAAGCACCTTTACCCAATGGGCTGATATATCATCTCTACATTTTGGAAAATGCCAAGTACAACAAGCGACATGATCAACATCGGGTGCCACACAAATTTTAGGTGGGGGACAAAGTCTAGTTGAATTTGCAGAAAGAACGCCTTACAAGAGCCCATCGAAAGCTTAGACCACTCCGATATGGTCCAGAAAACATTACCAAGGTTGTGGGAAACAATGCTTTGGAGCAAAACATTCCCCCATTGCTTGGCTTGCATCGAGTGTTCAATGTGGACCACCTTCAACCATGCTTCAACCATTATGGACGCATCAAACATTGCAGAACAACTCACACCAACAGAAGCTTCCTCATCTCATGGAGGAACTCAATGGATAAAACCATTGCCTGTAGCATATGACTTCTTTGCTACATCAAATCTACCTTATCCTCCCACAATTTACTTTTCTCAACAATGTCCTAAATCATGGCTTCCATTGCTAAGTGTTAGACCCTTTTGACATGTTTCATTATAGAGTTTGTATGCCCCAACATGTCTACTGCCACCTAACCACATATCACATAATTGAGTGATGAGTCTCCCAATGATTGATCAAGAGAACTCTAATTTCATATGAGGCTGCCCAATTTGCTAATAAGTCCGCTTCATAATTATTATGTCTAAAAACATGCATGGCTTTGACATCAACCATAAAGCTAATATAAATGTTGTTCCTTTTAATAATGATATTAAGATTAAGATCTAACTTAGAAGAGTTAACATAAAATTATTACTTTCAAGTCCCCCACTATAATTAATTTATAGATATGAAGTGCAATTTCTTGAAAGAGAGGGCATAAACCTCTCCCTAATTATTAATAACCTTCCCTAATGCGATAAAAATGATAATTCTAATTGTCCTTGAAAATACACTACACAATGCAATTCCACGGCTAAACATTTACTTATTATTTAAAAACTAAAACTTTATCTATATA
>APFE030962987.1:0-14824 GCA_000404065.3 Pinus taeda | reverse complement strand
AGTAGGTCCCAATATAATTTTCTTATTTTTGCTTGGTAAGAAATAGAGACAAATTTATGATTTTTACAAAACCTTTACCTTTTGGAAACTTATTAATTGTACATATATTAATGTCTATAGACTTATGCTATAAGTCTCCTCTTTTAACAATATTATTATGTCTAAAACTAATGAAATTAAAGCATGAGTATGTAGTCTAAGTTCTATGCATACACAAGGAATATGTTGGGCTAGAGTATATGTGTAATAGGGTATATCCTATTACTATGCACAAGGTGCAACAAAATCTAGCCTTTAGCCTTGCATATGCCTATCATAGTTTTTTTTCTTTTTTTCTTTTGTTCCTTCACTAAATTTAACTTGGATTAAATATGCAATAGTTGTCATATTCATTCATATATAATCATCCCATAGAAAAGGTTAATACCCGTAATTCTACACATGCTTACATCACATCGTAGTGGAAGGCATCAATCATGATCATTCAAGATCATACAGTCAAGTTCCTTTCCTCTGAGAATTTAACAAAAGGATTAATGGAGTCATTATCATAAATACACTATAGTGAACTTCTTGATATAACATGTCTGTAGGTGACGAAACTTAAGAAACCATCTCATAGAAAAACATTCTCATGGTGAGGAAACTTAAGAAACCATCTCATAGAAAAGCTGGAACGATAATAGAGACTTAAGGAGGAGGGGGGGGAGGAATTGGAGGTGAGGAGGACGAGGATATGAAGGAGGAGGAGGGCAGGGGACGAGGAGGAGGAGGGGGTGGAGGCAGAGGCAAAGGAGGGGGTGAGGAGCAAGTCGTCGAGGAGGAGGAGGGCTCAGAGGATGAGTAGGAGCAGGGGAGGAGGAGGAGTGGGAGTGGAAGTAAGAGAAGGATGAGGAGGAGGAGAATGAGGGGGGGAGGTAGAGGCAAAGGTGGAGTAGGGGGTGAGGAGGAGGAGGAGTGGGTGGATGCGGAGGAGGCGGGGAGGAGGATAAGGATGAGGAGGAGCAGTGGGGGAGGTAGAGGCTGAGTAGGAGGGGGATGAGGAGGAGGAGGAGAGGAGGTAGAGGTAGAGGAGGAGTAGGAGGAAGGGCGTTGGGTGGAGTAGGACAAGGAAGGGGGTGAGGAGGATGAGGAGGTAGAGGAGGAGGTTTGGGAGGAGTGGGAGGAGGAGGGAGGCAGAGAAGGAGGAGGAGGGGGTCATAGGAGGTAGAGGGGGTCGTGGTGGAGGCAAAGGTAGAGGAGGAGGAGAGGAGGTGGAGGGGGGTGGTGGCGGGAGTGGAGGTATTGGAAGGGGAGATGAGGAGGAGTGGTTGGAGGATGAGGGAGGGAGGAGGGCGGGGGGAAGCAGAGGAGGAGGAGGAGGGCAAGGTTAGAGGCGGAGGAGGAGGAGGAGGAGGATGGGGTGGAGGCAGAGGAGCGGGGAGGAGGAGGAGTAAATCAAGAAGAACCAAGCATTGGTTTTGCACTCCCATTATGTATTTACACTAAATTTAATTTTGGTGTCAGGCCCATTGACATTCGTATTAGAGTCATAATTTATTGATGTCTTTTCCAACATGCATACAATGTGGTGTACTACATTTGTGCATTTCCTTCTCCACTTCTAACCCTAGTTCCTTCTAGATTGGAATATAATTTGTGCCTCTTATCTACTTTAGTTATAATTATTAAGATGTCTCTTTCCTCAAAGAAACTTGTATGTTCCAAAATATGCATGTTTAATTAATTACACATATTACTGTTAAATATATGAATAATAACTTAGTAAGATTTAGTTCCCTACAATAGTGTATATTTGGAGCATTTTCGTACTAAGGGTGAATCAAAAGACTCATCCAAAACCATATCAAAGACAAATTCCATCATTACATCTAGATGCACCAATCATCACAATATAAAATTACATAGTCTCGTACTTCATAACAAGACCTGTCTTCCACGAGTAAATTTTTTAGAATTTGTTTTAGGATGGAACCCACTTAATTAACCATAAATTTATTTATGTCCATTTATATACTTTTTTTTGGAATATTTCTTGGTGTTGACCATGATCTATTTAAATTGCACTTGTGATTTTATCTTTTCTATTTTCCACTTACCTCATAAGAGTTCAACATTTCTTCCCTTAAGATCTCTCATAAGTATCATCTACATTCTAGTTAAGCTATGTCCTTGCATACAAATCATTGACTCATAATTTTAATTTTAATATGAGTAAAGTAATATGGTGATAGTATGGTAGAAGAGACCTATTGGTACAAAATTAAAGATAGTATTCAACTTTCTTTATTCCCCATTACTGTTTTCAACAATTCCATGTCTATTTATCCTACATCATGACCACATCCCTAGAATTTCTTATCCAAATTTTTAATCCAATAATCATACGCTACAATGTGTTCATTTATCGAGTTGGAATATGAACAAGGTCTATCATTTAAAGTATTTTAAACCATTTTTACCTCATGGCTCATGGTATAGAGTCCTTGTGGCCTCCTAAGAGAATTTAACAACAACTTAAGTTTTGGGGAACAAATAAAGAAATAAAAATTTTACCTAATAAGAGTTGAACATTTCTTCCCTTAAAATCTTTCATAAGTATCATCTACATTCTAGTTAAGTTATGTCCTTGCATAGCAATCATTGACTCATAATTTTAATTTTAATATGAGTAAGGTAATATGGTGATAGTATGGCAGAAGAGACCTATTGGTACAAAATTAAACATAGTATTCAACTTTGTTTATTCCCCATTACTCTTTTCAACACTCCCATGTCTATTTATCCTACATGATGACCACATCGCTAGAATTTCTCATCCAAATTTTTAATCCAATAATCATACGCTACAATGTGTTCATTTATCGAGTTTGAATATGAACACAGTCTATCATTTAAAGTATTTTAAACCATTTTTACCTCATGGCTCATGGTATAGAGTCCTTGTGCCCTCCTAAGAGAATTTAACAATAACTTAAGTTTTGGGGAACAAATAAAGAAATAAAAATTTTACCTTCTACATAATTTACAACACTTAATAATTAGAAAAAATAGAACAGTGAACAATTTTCCATTTATACTTATGGAAATTAATTAACACATGAATTGTTATTATTTCTTGTATTACTCTTAACCCTACCACAAAATGTAGACAGACCAGCTAGTGTATAAAGTGAACAACTGTCACAAAATTTATTGGATGCATATTATCTCCTAGCTCATTGAAGTAGATCATTCCATAGATGCACATCATCCAACATTACAAACATTCCATTGTGAGTGGAGAAAATTTCATGTCTCCAGATACACAGGATTGTATTGCTAATTTGACCAAAACATTTCACTATTTCTTTTTCTTTGGGTGTTTAGACAATTAAGTTAATTTAATTTACTTCAGTTAGCCTCCTTCCTCAATTCATTATTTAAATTGTTCGGGCTATGTCTTTCTGAATTCAATGAATTAAAAAATTCCTCAACAGAACAAATTTTCCAATTGTCCAAACCAGGTACAATAATTTTAACCTAATTAGAAATGGATTTCATTCAACCTACTTCCTCAATTCATTATTTAAATTTAAATAGGGCAAGCAACGTCTTCGACAATTAACATTAGAAAACCCTCAATCCTCTTCACCCAAACCTAGTACAATAATTTTCAAGCCGAGTTTAAAAGAGGGATGGAAGGCTAGCATATCTGGTGATTATGCAATTGCAGATGCTTTTCCTACCTCCCTTATGATGCACCAGAATGGCTTCAGGAAAAAATCATTGGTCACCCCTCTCAAATTAATCCATAAATTGCCATTGTTTCTAGTTGTGACTAAGAATGAAGAGAATAGCTATGAAATCAAGGAGAATCGGCAAGAATTATAGTGAAGTGAGCAAATATACCTTAAACCATAATTGAAACACCAGACAGAAAAATCATGCAAATTTCCTCATATGAGCAAGCCATCATAAAAGAAGGCTATGCGAGAGTCATTATTGTGATCATTGCCAACATTTTCCGTGAAACTCTTATGGAATTTGAGTCTCCACACATGACTTAGCCTTGCCCATTAGGATTCCATATTTTCAACAACACCCCACTCTCCTCTTTCGAGATATAATTTTTTGTAACAGTGGCCTCAAGGACATTTCTCAGCCTCCATTACTAAACGACTGCAACACCTTGTGATATCTCCCTCTATGTAAGAATTCAAAGGAAATATAAATAAAAATGCATCCAATACAGTTTTAGCACTGAAGATGATGAAATTTGATACCAACGTGTGGGTAGGAGGAGTATTTATATCGAAGAACTACTAATCGAACAAACATTGTGTAACCTCCATGCAAGAAGAAGTTAAGACAGGAGAAGATAATATGAGCAAGATTTTCCCAGTGTGACTTGTCTATGTGCAAGTAAGGACAAGTGTTATCCAAATTACATAAGAAGACAGGAGAATAACAACTAGCAACAAGTTGTCATTTGCTTGCTACAAGTCTGGTAGCTTCACTCGCTTGCCTGCCTAAGGGATAGTTGTCCTCGACCTAAAGAACACCTCATGCTCTTATTACTTTTTCACCCAGAAAGAAACTCATACATAAGACCTTTATAAGTATTAGGATTACGTGAGGTGAATAAGGTTTTTGTTTTCAATATGGAATGCAATTTCAATGCTTTAAGGTATTAAAGGCATTCTTTATCCTTATTTGAGCAATGAGCGATAATAATTCGATACTTGGCCATGGAATGTCCAACCAAGTCTCTTTTTCTCAGATAAGGTGGATACTCACATTGTTATCCCTGAAACCAAGAAAGGATAACCATTATCCTACACCAAATTCCTTTCAACGCCTCTAGATCAGCAGATAGGGCCAAAGAAAAGGCATTATTGGGGACTGAGAGGGAAACAACAACCCTTAATGGGATTTTATCCAAAAACCTAGTTGGGAAGGTGTCTCTTTAGCTTTAAATCTACCAATAAAATGAACTACTTCAGAAAGCTACCAAAATCCAATATCATCACTCGTAGTAAAATATTATAGGGACGGTGTAGACACACAATCACTTAACCCAAGATTACTTAAAAGAAAGCAGGTGGAAGTGATTTCATCCATGTTGTGATTCTATTACCCAAAAATTGGATTTTGATGTATTTGGAATGTTTTTATTTGTATTTAGTATCAAACAAACCTATGGCTTCATTAATAAACTATTTTGATAGTTTATTTTACTATCATTCATTGTCTCAATATTTTTTTCATGGTCATGATTTATCTCTAGCACTTCTAACTACTTTTGTAACTTTAGAGAATGCTCATTTCCTTTTTAAGAAATAACCCTGAGGCTAAGGTTCTATAAAATTGAGAAGCACTCTCTATGGATAAACAAAAATGATCATTTCAAATACATTAACAAGAAGGTTTACAACACCTAGCCATCGATATTCGTATCATTTATACGGTAGATTGGGTCCCAACTTCCCTGTTGACAATCCTTAGAAATTAAAACTTGAAATCACCATATTTGCTTCATGCCTATTCGTGGTTCTAGCATTGCACTAGATGTCCAAGGATTTGAACATATGGGCATTCTTAACTTGGTAGGAAAGATTTTGAGCATCTAAAATGGCATCACCAGAACGTCACATTTCTTGTCATGTGCCTTTCACACTACACTTTTGTAGGGCTTCTTAGGGCTTGAGCCAGCGACCATAAATGCATATTGTACTCATTAAGATAATTGAGGATATTATGTTAAGCATAGAATATATTTAATTCATATTAATCGCATTAAGCAGTTGATTCACTTTAGGTGATGGAAAGGAAATGCTTTCATGGATGCGGCTTGACAACATTCACTCCCTGCAAACTTATTGAAATTTCAGATTAAAATTTCCTCTGAAATTTCAGTTTGATTTCAATCATAAATTATGATTTTATACTTATGTTAGGACGATGTATTCGCATAAATATTCAAAGTTACAATTGTTCATTAGCCCAATGTATGGTTCAATTAGTCATACTTTCTTGTTCTAAAATATTGAAGTTCATTGCAAGTTAGTAGTAGCACTTATTGGGGTTTTATTTGTAAAAATATCTTAACAAATTCATAAAAGAAATTCCATTCTACTTTTTTTTGTAAGAAAATTTCAATATTTGAGTTATGTAGAGTATTGTAACTTACTCTTTTAAATGCTCACATATTTTACTTCTTGGCCATGTTTATCTCTCTAGAGACACTTTAGGTCCCTAAAGACTTCTTTGTGTGAACAATATAGTAGGTTCCAATATATATATATATTTTTTTGGGGGAAGAAATAGAGAAGAACTTATGATTTTTACAAAACCTTTACTTTTTGGAAACTTATTAATTTTACAGATACTAATGTCTATAGACTTATGTTATAAGTCTCCTCATTTTAACAATCTTATTATGTCTAAAACTAATGAAATTAAAGCATGAGTGTGTAGAGTAAGTTATATGCATACACAAGGAATATGTTGGGCTAGAGTATATGTGTAATAGGGTAGATCCTATTAGTATGCACAAGGTGGGGCAAAATCTAGCCTTTCGCTCTGCATATGTCCGTCATAGTTTTTTTATTTTTTTATTTTTTTCTTTAGCATAAAGATGCTATAGGAAGAATGCAAACCACCAAGCTTATTGAACTTCCTAATTTAGGACCTAAAGCTCATTCATACCCTATAGAGGTGGGTTGTTTCTTAGACCATAATGCTTGAACTTAGAGTTGTCATACCATTTGTCACATACCTCCTTGATCCAATATTAAAACTTCATATTTTCTTCCTTCACTAAATTTAGCTTGGCTTAAATACGCAATAGTTGTCATATTTGTTCATATATAATCATCCCATAGACAAGGTTAATACCTGTAATTCTAGACATGCATACATCACATCGTAATGAAAGGCATCAATCATGATCATTTAAGATCTTACAGTCGAGTTTTGTTCCTTTGAGGATTTAACACAAGGATTAATGGACTCTTTATCATAAATTCACTGTAGTTAACTTCTTGATATAACATGTCCATAGTCCTGCTGGCATATCTTATGCAATACTAACCACAATGAATAAATAGTTAATATGACCTTTAGTAGATACAATTCATAGTGCAAAAGGCCTACCATGGATAAGATGAACCACTAGCTCTATGGTGGCAACCTTAAAACATAATTATTCATCCTACCTAGTTGTTTCATGCATCATTATTCAATTATCTTTGTACACAAAGATCACACATGTAGCTATAAACATATGTTGAGAGAATTCGACAATATACACGGTAAGGAAAAACATACAACAAATCTCATGAAATGGAATTCTATAAGAGAAATTTAAATAATGTCACATGGAAAACCGAGCACCACCACCAAACCTAGAACTTCCTGCTTCCAGTTCACCCCCGAGCTGAGTGTTATTTTCCTGTGAGGATTTTGCTCATCAAAGCTTGCCTTTTCTAGGGCAGGGCTTTTATGCTTTTCCTTAACTTAGCATCTTTCTCCAACTAAGTAGTTTAATGGATATTTATCTCCAAATCCATTAATCTCATCTAGACTGGATCTAGAAGTCTTATTATGAATATTATTGATTCCCATTCACCAATGGGATTTGGCAAGAATCTCCTCTCTTGGTGTTTCATTATTCTAAGCGATTAATTATTTTATTTATTTCTTAAATTATTTACTTTTCTTATTACATGTTAGACCTACTTTTTCTCAGCTTAGGTTAGAAAACTTTTACATACAAGGGAGGGGTGTTACATATATGCAATTTTAAACAACATAGAAAATACAAATTTAAATAAGAAAACATACAATTTTTAAATTTTAAATATGAAACACAAATACAAATTCAAATAGAAAAACATGTAATATATATTTCCAAGTTTCAACAAATCTCCTTATCCTACCTTGGAATTTAGCTGCTGAGCTCCCGTTTTGTAAAGTTTCTTTATCTTTTCTATATTTAATCGTTAAGATGCAATACTAGCAAGGGTATCTTTAGCCTGCCTGTAGACCATCATTAGTAGTTCTATATCATACTCCACAATCATTCTCAATTTAAGAATAAAGTGGTTCTGGTATCGTCTTTTAACCTTATTTTTAAGACTTATGTCTGAGATTTCTAGTAAATGTGATTTAGTGGATGAAGATGGAACTAACCATAACATGCAACCTATAATAGTTTCCTTACCTACATCAATGATATTAATTAAAATCTACTATCATGATCATCCATCATTATTATAGGTCTTGTTTCCATCATGCATAACAAATTGGTTAATTAAATATAAATTTTAGACAATGCATTATATAGGTATTGTATCTCATACACACACTAGGTACTGTCAGAAACCTGGTGACATTCAAGTCAATTTCATTGGATATCTTACATACCCATATATTTATAACTAAAAATATGTACCATCAATTCCTTATATTGCATGCAGGAGCATCTAATTCCATTATGCACAACATAGACTATGGTGAACCCTTGATAATACTAAAGGAGACACTGCTCCGTAATTGTTCCACATGCATGAACATCTACAAACACTAAAGCATGCTACTCTTTCTTACCACCGCAAAGATAATCTTAATAATGTCAATATGCATATGAGAGCACACGAAAGTGATATGCATTATTGAATCCATCATTTCTATACAAGAAGAAATTAAGAAATCCATATATATGAATTGTTGGATTTAAAATCCTAATAATTTTATTAGCACACAAATCCATATAATTCATTCAAACATTCTCACGGTGAGGAAACTTAAGAAACCATCTCATAGAAAAACTGGAACAATAACATAGACTTAATAAATATTATCGTAAACAAACCAGAATTATGAGAGAGGGTAAGAATCATCATACAAACATGCCACACATCTGACACTAACTCAAACTTTACGTGGAGAGAGGAGCAACACCACCCAGCTATGAATCACCTATGATTCCCGATAGCCAAAGATCTTGCCAAGGTTCAAATTCCCTCACTTAATCAATGCACTAGATATTTAATAGACTCTTTCATGATTTAGTTACCAACCGTGGTGTTAATACAAAGTCATGTTCTGAAGTTAACGTTCCTACCTTAGTAAGACAAAAATTCAGGTTTCCATAATTGAATTCCCTTGTGAGATAAGACAAACGCAAAATGTAGTCTTTAAATGGGAAACATCAATCTAAAGCTTTTCTCGTGATGTTTCTAAAAGATAAGAAGGCGGAGCTTTGTGGGGTGTGGAATTTTCATGTTGCTTTAGCAGCCGTTTCTTTTATCCATTGTTGCTTTGGCTAGAAAACTAACCGCTTTGCTCTACTTTTCTTCGAAAATAAAACTAAAAGCCACTGCGTCCACGTTGGCAAGGTTTACATGCCAACAACGGTTATAATTTTACTATATGTACATCTTATATTCAAAAATTCTTATCCGTAAACCATACGTAAAATTGTTTTTTATTGTTTCTCATTGGATGATTTTACCAGCATTATTCTCTAAGCATTTTTTTTAGGGTAACCCTATATCTATAAGCCAAAAGTAGGCTTTTGGGATTGAACAATTTCGTACCTCTCTTGGTCATTGGATAAGATCTCTATGGACGTTTCTCATGCAATAAGGATAACAGGCACTGACAGTTCCATAAACAATAAAAACAGACACTGAAACCGGCATTCATCCCATCCTGAACGTGAACGTGAAAAAATGACTGCGCATGAGGATCAAGCAGCATACGCGTGTATTCAGCCCTAATCCATAGGGAGGAGTAATAGTATGGTGAATCACATGTCTCGGCTAATTTTCCTGACCTTTTTCCAGAACAAAATAAGAGCTAGCTTCTGTCCGTCGACATAACATGTGCAGAAGCTCCATCCCCGTCCCTCGATTTCATATTCAGATTGACAATTCTTCCTAGTTATTCCTCTCCTCTTCCATCAACAAGTTTCCAAAAATGCTTGGAGACAACCAAATTGTTTGTTAAAAAACTTCACAGGTTGAGACTGCCTCATACGTCCCAAAGGTTGAGTTTATCGCTATCATCTGAGAAAGGTTGAGTTCTCCGTTGTGAATGTTGAGCTAGCCATGATATATCTTCCTTAATGGTTTAGTCCATTTCATGGGAATCAGTTGTTGAGTACGGTAATTTAATCACGGTGGTGAAGTCCTCCCTACAATGGATGGATTGGTGGTGGTTACCACCTAATGGGAAACAGGGTGACCGGGTAGACAAAGAAGTGGACCAACTCTTTTCATATTTCTAGTTGCCATAACCCATCGTGTGCTTTTTCCCACTACGCATTCACCCCACGCAATGTAATATCGACATTATGGATGAGTCCGTTTACGTCATAATTTATGGATGAGTCCGTTTATGTTGATAATTTGTAACGTCCCACTCAAGTCGATATCATGAAAATAGATTCGAAGAAATTTTTGGAGGAGGTCATATTTTATAGTTTTAAATTCCAGAATTCTTCAATTCCTCAATAATATAATACGCCCAAGAATCCACAACAACACCTTTACCTCCAAAAAAATGTTCTTTATATGACAAAGCGGATTACATTTCCTCCAGTACTTTTGATCGTTGTTTGATGTAGGATTGATTGAAGTCTCTTGACAATTCTTTCGGATTTAACCCTATATTAAATTTTTTGATACCATATGGTCTTTTTAGAGGACATGTTTGAGCATACAACCTAGATGGGTAGAAAACATCTTCCAGCAAAGCATAAAAACTTCCTCCTTAATTAAATTGCTTGATATAATATCCTGTTGCATATATATTGAATTAACATATGCATATTCATGGTTCCTCAATAAACCATTAAGGAATCCTAACTTTCTTTAACAACAACAAATAAATATGACACTAACATGTTCTAAGCTTCAAATTTTAACTTCACCTTTACGGAGAACGTTTTTTTTTTAAACTCGTAATGGAAATCCCACTGAGGTGGATTGGTCCATAAGAATTAGTGTTTGAAATTTTTGTTTGATACCTTTGGTAATGAACCTCCTTAGCCTACCATAGAATTTACCTCCTAAGCTCCCATTCCACAAATGTTTATTTTGTTCTATATTTAATCGTTAAGAAACAATACCACTTAGTGTATCTTTAGCCCGCCCTTATATCATCATTAGTAATTATGTAATAGACTCCATAGTCATGATCAATTTAATTATAAAGTGCTTCTGGTATGGTCTTTTAACCTTATTGTCAAGGCTTATGTGTCAGATTTCTAGTAAACATGATTTAGTAGATGAAAACGAAACTAACCATAACATGCAACCTATACTAATTTCCTTACCCACACAAATGATCTTAATTAAACTCTAATATCATGATCATCCATCATTATTATAGGTCTTGTTTCCATCATGCATAATGAATTTCTTAATTAAATGCAAATCTTAGATCAGGCATTATACAGGGAACCCATATATGCATAACTATATGGATGTTCCATTAATTCCTTATACTGCATGCAAGAGCATCTAATTTCATTATGTATGATACAGACCATGGTGAACCTTTGATAATACTATGGGAGGGAAACACAAAGACCCCAAAGCTTATATTGATAGCTGTTTGATGTAGGTTTGATTGAAGTCTCTTGAGAATTCTTTCGGATTTAACCCTATATTTAATTTTTTGATACCATATGGTCTTCTTAGAGGACGTGTTTGAGCATACAACCTAGATGGGGTAGAAAACATCTTCCACCAAAGCATAAAAACTTCCTCCTTAATTAAATTGCTTGATATAATACCCTGTTACATATCTATTGAATTAACATATGTATATTCATGGTTCCTCACTAAACCATTAAGGAATCCTAACTTTCTTTAACGAAAACAAATAAATATGACATTAACATGTTCTAAGCTTCAAATTTTAACTTCACCTTTACGGAGAACGTTTTTTTTTTAAAACCCGTAATTGAAATCCTACGGAGGTGGATTGGTCCATAAGTATTAGTGTTTGAACTTTTTGTTTGATACCTTTGGTAACGAACCTCCTTAGCTACCCTATAATTTAGCTCCTAAGCTCCCATTCCATAAATGTTTATTTTGTTCTATATTTAATCGTTAAGAAACAATACCACATAGTGTATCTTTAGCCTGCCCTTATATCATCATTAGTCATTCTGTAATAGACTCCACAGTCATGGTCAATTTAATTATAGAGTGCTTCTTGTATGGTCTTTTAACCTTATTGTCAAGGCTTATGTGTTAGATTTCTAGTAAACATGATTTAGTAGATGATTTTTAGTAAACATGATTTAGTAGATGAAAACGAAACTAACCATAACATGCAACCTATACTAATTTCCTTACCTACATAAATGATCTTAATTAAACTCTACTATCATGATCATCCATAATTATTATAGGTCTTGTTTCCATCATGCATAATGAATTACTTAATTAAATACAAATCTTAGATCAGGCATTATACAAGTAACCTATCTCATAGACACACTAGGTACCGTTAGCAACCTGATGATATTCAAGTCAATTTCATAGGATATATTATAGACCCATATATGCATAACTAAAAGGATGTTCCATTAATTCCTTATACTACATGCAAGAGCATCTAATTTCATTATGCATGACATAGACCATGGTGAACCTTTGATAATACTATGGGAGACATTCCTCCATAATTATTCCACATGCATGAAAACTTGCAACACACTAAAGCATGCTACTCTTTGCTACCACTATAAAGATAATCTTAATAACTTTGAAATGCATATGAGAGCACACAACAGTTACATGCATTATTGAATCATTCATTTTCTATAAAAGAGGAAATTATGTAATTCATATATCTTAATTGTAGGATTTAGCATCCTAATAATTTTTTTAGCACACAAACCCATGTAATTCATTCAAACATTCTCATGGTGAGGAAAATTAAGCAATCATCTCATAGAAAAATTGGAACGATAACATAGACTTAATAAAATCTTCTCATAAAAACTTGGAACTATAACAGAGAGAGAGAGAGAGAGAGAGAGAGAGAGAGAGAGAGATTAAGAATCATCATACAAACATCCCATACATTTGAGACCAACTAAAACCTCTCTTGGAGGGAGGAGCACCATCACCCAACCATGAATCACCTTTTACTCCCTTCGAGCCGAAGATCTTGCCAAGCATCAACTGCCCTCAATTGATCAATCACTGGGTATTTAATACCCTCTTTCATGATTTAGCTACCACTATCGACATCCTGCTTTTATGGATTTTTCCATTTTCCTATGTCTTTTTTGCAAAATCTCATATTTATATCCCAGGAGGCTTTTCCTCATAAAATCTTGCCTTTATTTCCCATGAAGCTTTTATGTTTGATGGATCTTTATCTCCCATCCATCCGATGGATATCTAATCCATCCAAACTTATCTATAATGTCATATAGAAGCTTATTATGAAAGATTCATCTCTATTCCCGTTCCTCATGGGATTTGGAAAGAATCTCCTCTCTCTTGGTGCTCCACCCTCTAAGTGATTTATTTTATTAATTTATTAATAACACATTTTCTTTTCATAGTACATATCACCTAGCTTTCGTCATCTTAGGTTTAGAATAGTTTAACCCACAAAGGAGGGTATCACACCTAGCTTCCCTCAACTTAGGTTTACAATCATTTAAAAGACAAGGGAGGATATCAAACCTAGCTTTAACTCAGCTTAGGTTTACAATAATTTAGCACACAAGGGAGGATATCACACCTAGTTGTAACTCAGCTTAGGTTTGCAATAATTTAGTACACAAGGGAGGGGTGTTAAAAAACTAAGGAAACACACATAATACAATTTCAAGTTAATATAAAAACAAACACCCAAATATGAAAATGCAACATTAAATAAGCAATCAAACACTATAAAAAGTAAAACATACAGTACAAGTTCAAGCAAACAAACAATATACAAATTGGACTAAACACAAAACATGCAATTTCAAATAACTAATTGCACATGATAAAATTTCAAGTCAATAAAAGAAAACGCTCAAATATTCTTATCTAGCTTTAAAAACATACACACACACACACACACACACACAATATACAAATTAAAATCTACATTATGTTTACCCATTCAAATTCATAATTCATCACAATAAACACATGATTACAATTCCAAATTACATACAAATATTCATAAATAAACATGGATACAAGCATTCACATATATATGGGATTTTAATTAAATAAAAAGACAAAATACTAGACCAAATAAGCAAACACACTATATAAAATTTGGTCTCAAAATACAAAAGAAAATAATCATTATTAGGACAACCCACATATAGATATGAAATTTCAAAAAAGAAAACACATAATTCAACTAAACACACACACAAATTCAAAGTAACATGGTATAGTATCAATTCAATATATGAACATAAAGACATAAATACATTAAATTATATATGTATACCATTATCTAATTATATAAAATATAAATAATAGAATATAAAAAGCTTTAAAAATCAACTAAAATGAAAACCAAAAAAAAATAAAAAACCAATATGAATGGCCTGTTAAGTATAATTATATTTAGTGTTTTTCAATGCATGGTGAAAGATTGTATAATTTATATTTTTGTAAAAAATATATATATATAGATTTTTTTTTAAATGTAAGTGTGTTATGAGTTAGATGCGAATGGGATAAGTGTTATAATATGAATAGATGATCATTGAAGTGTAATATGACATGCCTAAAATATAAATGTTCTAAAGTAAATGTATCTTTAAAAAAATAAGTTTTGACGGGTATGAGTTTAAAGA
>APFE030962979.1:0-16874 GCA_000404065.3 Pinus taeda | reverse complement strand
ACTATGTCGGCACGCTCACCGACACCGACCGATGGGATACTGCACTTCCCACTCTGTGTCTTAACCGCCTGTGGGTAGACACGAGCCATCAATCGGTCTAGCGTCTCGCCGCTAGGGTGCTGCCCCTGCAGAATGGGCACCCGACCTCGGCGGGACAACCTAGTCAAAAAATATATATCACTGGAGTCGAACTCAATGTCTCGACCCCGGATGGTGAATTTTCCATCCACTAGGTTCCACGCCCTGATCAGCAACTCCAGCAGGTCTGGCTGAGCTCTCAGTCTCGGAGTTGCGGAAGAATTTCATCAACCCGCATGCCCGCATAGCATTGCGGCATCTGGCATCAGCCAAAGCAGCCATATCCTCATTGTCATGGTCCCGCTCCTGCCAAGTGAAAGCCATTTTGCCCTGAAAAAGCACCCAAGACCCATTTAGAAGCTTGCATGTGGAAGAAAACATTTAAATCTCAAAAATTATTATAACTCGGCGCCAGCGCGACTGTTTCTAAAACAGTCGCGCTGAAAATGGCCGCCCCATGTAATTTTCACTGGGTCAGCGCGGAAGGACACGGGTTTTCCGCGCTGACCCAGATCGGGCTACGTGTTGGAAAGCCCGATCAGCGCAGACCCGATGGGGAAATCCGCGCTGACCGAGAGCGCTCCAACGCGCAAAGACTTTGGCCAAATGGCCAAATCTAACGGTCAAAATGCATAAAAGTATAATCAAAATGCAAGTCAGAGCAGGGGGAACCTACCTGGAACAAGTGGTTGGGAAATCGGCGTCCGGATGAGGCAGAATGAGCTCCGTCAACTTTGTAGTAATTTCACGTCCTCCAGAGCTCCAATGGTAAAATGGTAAAAATAGTTTTCCAAACTTTCTATTTATAGTAAAATTTCCAAATTTGGTCAAAATTCCTTGTAAATGTGGGTTGTTTACTATGTTTTTGCCATGAACTCATCTAGGCGTGGTAGATTATGTCTTGAGGCATATTTTATCATGATTTTCCGCCCTATCGAACAGGTTAATGCGGGTATGTGTCGCGTGCAGGTCCTCGAAAACAACATGGTCGCGGCGGATTCCTATACACTTGATACCAAAAATGTCGTCATTAAGCCCTTTTCTGACACAAAACAAGAAAAGATTGCCGAGCCCCCTCTCAGCTCGTCTAAAAGGAACGAGAGGCGGTCGTTTTTAAGCTCTTTTTGACCGTTTAAAATAACAAAGATCGTCGGGCGTTTGTCGTTTCGCGCTCGTTATCGGTTCTAAAAACGACGTGGTATCGATCGCTTTTTTACTTTTTCAGGTCAATATCACTATTCATGAAAAGTACTCCTCGGTCGCAATGATCGGGCGGTTCTTTCGAGCATCGTTTTATACTTTTTCGGGCTCGAGAGACACAACTTTACGAAAAAGCGCCCCCCTGGAGTTTCCTTTTCAGCTGTCTTTTCAAACTCTCTAAACATGAAAAGACGCCGAGTTCTTCCTTTGTCAGGCTCGTTAAAACTTAATGACATCGGGACCCGTCAAAATGACGCCTCTCCAAGCATATGCTATCCCCGTCAAGCTTTTCATCCAAAAATAATCGGGGTACTCGCCAGAAATGGTGGGGGAAATAAAGGAACCGTAACCGTCGTCATCGGCAGTATGTCGCTCTTGAACATGGCACTGTTTGCATTCGTGTCTAGGTGGGAACATCTCATCTCGCTTCACTTTTGCCTCCATGGGTTTGGGTTATCCTATTTGGCCACTCATCTGCTCACTGTCCTTTCATTGCGACCTCCGATCATTTGACCCCCAAATACTGCCAAATCCGTCATAGTGCCGCCGATATGTTCAAGAGAAGTTGACCTCTGCAAGTATAACCTCCCTCTGATATCTCACGCAAAACAAACTTGTCTCTACCTGTCTCGCGTCGATGATGTGGGAAACATTATGGCCCACCTTCGATAAAGATCACTTCCTGTCAACTTCATCTCATTATCCAAGAGTGACCTAGAGACTCCCTTCAGGTACCCTGGGGCCTGCATGCCTCAATGGCAGGTTCTTCGTGTTCAACGCGAGGTTCTCATTATTGACCTCCGATCAAATGATTCCGCGGGTGTTCGACATCGACTCATTCATTCACATGCCGTGGATTGTACCTATAGTACCTTGAGGACCATCGTCATTATTGGTGGCCCCTCTCGCGTCTGTTAACAACTTTCATCATTGGCTGGTAATCAGACGATGTTTAAGCATGTTCGACTTCGACACATATATTCACATGTTTGAACTTGTACTTTGTTCGGACTCGGATGGAGCGCAAGACCCTGGTTCTAGTCTGTTGTGGACCAGGTTGCGATTTTGTGGGACATCATTACATGACTCATTGATGGATGGCTGCGACCATGCCTGAGTCCTCTTAAGGATGGCTGCGACCATACCTCTTATCATCATGGTCTGCTCAGTTGGGTGGCTGCGTCCACGCCATAGACCTTTTTTCTATATGTCTTTTGGATGGCTGCGCCCATACCTAGACTACATGTAATTGAAATATCAGTTGTATCCGCCTGCAGGTTCTCTCTAGTGGTGTTCCAGTCCAGCAGTCTCGTAAAGCATTTCACCCCTCCCACTCTCTCGGGCTTCATGCTTTAGGGGGCATTTGTTACACAGTAAAATGTCACTGCCATCATGACAGTCTCCCTATTGTGTTGTGAAACCACATTCACCTATACTCATGTTCCTCAAAATGGCTAAAAAACCCTCTTTGCCTAAGTCAAATAGATCATCGCGTCTGTTAATCAAATAACCGCGCTGACGGGCGGAGGCCAATGTATCTGCTGCGCTTCCAGCGCGGAAGCACACGTCTTTTCCGCGCTGGTCCCATTTTACGAACAGCGCACCCTCCGTTTGTCTTTTTTGCGCTGACCAGACTTCCTCTATATCTGATTTGCGATGTCAGCGCGCCAGCTCAGTGTTTCACCCGCGTTGATCCTGTTTGGGCGAATTTGTTCTAACAACCAGCCTTCCAGATCCCCCCAGACTTGGTTGTTAGCATTGTTGAGGTCGCCATCCTTTCTCTGGCATGTCTGTTCGACTGACCATCCACTTATCTTGGGGGAAAGCTCATCTCTTACCTATTCATGGAGACTCCTTCTCTTTATAAGCCTCCTCCATGGCCCATGAGCAGCTAGTTTGGGAACATATAGACTTTGATTGAGGAATTCTTAGTGCATTTTAGTGCTGCTCTTTGTAGGCATTTGGTGTGTTGTGTGAGGATTGCTTTGAGCTTGAGGAAGGTCATGAGCTTGTTGCCTTGTATGTGAGAGAGAGACCTTTTGACTTGGGAGATTTGCTCAAAAGGTGAATGCTTGGAAGATATGCTGGCTGGACCCTCTAGGGAAGGACTCAGCGTCAGGACATCGGTTGTACCTTACTCTACTTTTTGTTAATAAAGATAGATGACTACTCTTATGGTTCCATTTACATTTGTTCAATGAATGATTAATGCAAATTGTATCTTTCCTGACCGATACATAGTTGTTGTTAGTAGATTTTACGCTCTTGTTTGCTCTCTTTTGCTTGTGCAGGTGTTCGTCCGCGAGGATAGCGGAGAATTGTGATCGGCTGGAGCGAAGGGGCGAGAGGAGTATCTCTTCGACAAACAAGCGTTGGAATCCAAGTAGGTTACTCTCACCCACTTGTTAATTACAACTAGGAACCTGCGGTGTAGCATTGTTTGATTGTTGCTAGACCCCTGTTGGGCTAGTAGGGATCGCCTCTATCCGTAGAGGGGATTTACCTATCCAACAGTGTGTTTGGTTTGGTTTGAGACTAAAGGTAAGAGGCCTTAAAACTTCCATTGTTGGGGATATCCATGAGATGCTGGCAAAAGTGTGGGAACCCAGATACATCGGAGGAGACCAGCAACGTCAAGGCATTGGTTGTAATCTCTTTTTGAATTTATATGAATACAATTATTGATTGGTTTCCTACATGAAGCGTTATCTTGCATATTTATGGATTAATGTTCCCTGACCTGTTTAAGTAGGTTGAATACAATATTGTATGCTATCATGTTTGTTGTTGTTGTTTGTTTGCTTGTTTCAGGTATTGGAAGGAAGGAAACAAAAGATAGCTAGAGTAAGGAAGCAGGATCATCACCAAGTGGAATAGCGTTCTAAGATGTAGGCCCTCTTATTTGATTCTAGCTTAAGAAGAGTTTCCATAGATTGTTTGTTTGTGGCTAGAATCGCTCTCTCGGGCTATAGGAATTGTTTGTGTCCGCACTAAGAATTTACCTGCACCACAAATTGGTGACTCCGCTGGGGAGCCAATCCTTCTGTTTGATTGATTGTCATTTTCTAGTATCATCGTTTCCATTTAGTGTTCTTGGCTTTGCCTGGTTTACTGCTATGAGCCTGAAATTTACTGTGGCAAGTCTGGTTTTAGCCTTTGGAATTTTTTATTTTTTTCCTTGAATCCTCAGTCAGCACATTTATGTCTCTGATAGTCGCGCCGATCAACGCGAATTTCTCAAAAACATTCACACCGACCCTCTTCTGGTGCTTGTTGTCAGTTAGGCAGTCGCGCCGATTCCTGTAGGTGAAGATCAGGGTTTCCCCTAGATCATAACCAGTGTGTCTTGCCCTTCTGATTTCTGTCTCTTAGCCTATTGACTGTGTTCTCCCTCACTAGAAAGTCCTATTAGCTTGGTTTATATGTTGGTTTGGTTTGCCTTTTTTTTTTTTCACTTCGTTTTTTGAGTTCTTGGATGGTTTATAACCCTAGGGCATCTAGGTTGTCATCCATTCACTTGTTTGTGTGCTCAACAACTCAAGTCTATAGTCAAGTTTCTCCTTGCATTTCGTTTGTTAGTCATTTTTTTTCTTTGATTTCCATTTAACAAGTTTGAAAAGTTTCGTTTGTTGATTGAGCGTCTCTTTTCGGGCATAGATCACATTGCTCATCTTGTTTTTGGTTGAGTCTTTGCATCATTAGTTTAGAAGGAATTCTATTTTGTGCTTTGCATTTGCTCGAGGTTGATTGTATTGGAAATGTTTCATTGAAATATTGGTGAAAGATTCTTTTTCTCATTTCATTGAAAAATACATAATTCTAGTTTTCTGAATCAATATGCTACACTAATTAGCATCATTGAAGACTAGAGTTGCATCGTCATTTGCATTTGAAAAGAAATGAATTCTCTTTATTAGTAAAAGGACTACTTGAAGTGTGTTTGATAGGAAAGATAGGAATTGGAAAGAGTTTTCATCATTTTGCTTTCAAAAAGCGAAATAGTGAAAAGGCCATTTTGCTTTCGATTGCTTGTTTTGTTGCATTGAGTGTGTTTTCTACTCTCATTAGTGTAAACAATTCATTGAATTGAAAATGTCTTCTCTCATTTAGTTGCATATAGGAGTTTTTCGAGTCACATCGATAAGGCCTGAAAATCGAGACATAATTTCAAGATAAACTCTAAAATGTATTCAATTAACCTAAGGCACATTTGAAACCTAACAATCACATTTAGAAGGTGTAGGCGAGAGACATGTTCGGCGTCTTTAAACCTAGCATCTGTCTTTCGCTTCGGCACTAGACAACGCTAGTATGGACTTGTGCTCCCCGTACCATCATGTATATAAAGGGAGACCCCACTAGGTTGCAATCCTTTATCCATAGGAAGTCAAGCATGTCGCCTTGTAAACGTGATACACCAAACACAACATTTGGGGAGATTGCCTGCCCGTACTTCTCGGTTCACCGGGAGGTATTCTCAAGTTCACGGTTACTTGGTAATCCTTTTTTCCTAGATCATCCTAAGTAGTCATTTTGATCTTTTTGACTCCCTAAATATAAAAGATCATTCGAGTGCTTGTCCTTTCGAGCTTGTTTCAAACCGAAAGTGATAGAGTCATCTTTGCGTCTTTCTCAACCCGTAAAACATGAAAGAGCACCAATTTGTTTTTGCGTCTTAAAAATTGCTTCCCACAATCATATAAAATTCCTGTTAATCTTGTTATAGACCACATCACGAGTATACCTTTAAATACATTTTAAAGCCTTGGAATCAATCTCTCTCTTCTGGTTATTTGAGACAAAATCATCGTGGCTGAACCAACCAATTCGCCTAGTTCCTCTTCCCCTCCTCTGTCTGAAAGTTCATCTAAGGAGCATTTTCCTGAATTGTCGCAGTCACTTGAGGACCAAGGTGTTGAGCTTGGAATTGTTCTGAGCATTCAACCTTTGTCATCTCGTCCTCGCCCTCCCTCTGATATTGGGTCACTTTCTGACATTGGCCCAAATTCTTTGGATAATCCTATCTAGACTCCTAAGAGTCCGCTGACTTTTGAAGGTCAGCTTGGACTAGTTGTTTATCCTCCGAATCCTTTGTTCAATCCTATTGTGATATCACTGCAACATCTGTATAGTTTGTACGATCAGCCAGGTATTCCTTTTGAATTATCCCCTCAAACATCTTTGGTAGTCCGTCGTCACCTATTTTCACCCATGGAATCAGAAGGCGAGATCCCAGTCTCCTCTCCAGGTCACTCATAGGTTTCCACTCCACGCATAGTCGAGGAGCAGGAATATATTTTCCCTCCTGAAGGTTTCCCTTACACGGGAAGCATTGTGAAGTAGGAAAGTGTTCCCTCTACGGACAAAGGCAACCCCTCTAGCCCTAGAGTGGGTCTAGTCATAGCAAAGACAAGACAACAATCAATTCCCTTAAATAGTCATCGTTGGAGGCCTACCTCAAACTAGTGGTTGATGAAGTTCCCGTTGTGTTGCTCCAGCTTCCATGTCTTTCTCCTCAATGAGCGATCAACCTGAAACACCACAAGAAAACAACAGAGCACATGACCGAGAACAATAATGATTTATTTACTTGTAAAGTCAAGGAGTCATAAGCTATCAAGTAGATTATACACAAGATATAGGAAATCATCACTGCTTGTATTAAAAATGAAACAAAAGCAAACTTACAACCATGCCTTGACGTCGCAAGTCTTCTCAGAGGGTCCAGTTGGTATGTTCCTTCAAGCATTCACTCTTAAGAATGGGTCTCCCCAATAGGACAATAGCTCTCTCTCACTATCAAGTCCTCATGTAAAGCTAAGATGCTCCACAATCTCTTATCAAACTATAAGCAATCCCACACTTGTCACACTCACACCAAAGCTATCTACTTAGCTTCAAACCAAACTCAAAAGAACCAACAAGCACTAATTCCCGAACTAAAGAACTAGCTGATCATAACAATGGTGAATGATTTTATAGGAGAAGGAGTCTCCATAAATTGAAGGAGAGGGGGCTTATCCTCAAGGGAGGTTGCACAAGAGGTGGAACCACCATCCCAGAGGAGGAAATATGACCCAAATTGACCCAACAACCAGCTTTAGAAACATCCACAAGGCCGACTGCTTGAACAAATTCGCCAAATCTGGACCGTCGCAGGTCATGAACTAAGGATCAGCGACGACATCGCAAGGAAGCAATGCATTCAGACTGATCGCCACAATAAATAGCTGGGAGCCTCGCGCCGAGCCCTAAAATACGAACGTCGTAGGAAACACATGCACACCTACGACGGTGTCACGATGAGACTATTTATGACAAGGGATTGTCACATATTTTAATGGCTTACTAGCGACGATGCAGAAACTTAGGGAAAAAGGGTCAATCTTCAGCATCAGAAAGCACTGTTTAATCTTTTTGCATAAGTGGGAAGATATGGACATGTTTATTGGATACATGACACAGTAGAGGGACTGAGATGAGGACAATGAAAAATTACTGTGTAGCAGATGCCACCTAAAGCATGAAGCCCGAGAGAGTGGGAGGGGTGAAATGTTGTATGAAACCATGACTGAACTGGAACACCACCTTGAAATACCTGTAGGCGCAAGTACAACTGATCTCTCTAATAGTGAAATACATGTAGTCTAGGCATGGGCGCAACCATCCAAAATACATATGAAACTTAGTTTGTGGTATGGACATAACCACCCAGTCGATAAGACCATATATATTGATAAAAGTATGGTCGCAGCCATCCTATGAAGACTCAGGTATGGTTGCAGCCATCCAATCAAAGAGTCATGTATGTAATCACGAACCAATCCATGCAACTCGAACATATGTAATCTTTGTTCGGGGTCTTGAAACCCAAACTAATCATAGTACAAGTCCTAGCATGCGAACGGATGTGCTGAAGTCGAGCATGATAGAAAGTCACTTGATTACCAATCAATGATGGAAACCATTGACAAGTGCAAGAGAGACCACCAATAATGCCAGTGGTTCTCAAGGTACTGCAAGTACAATCCACTAAGTGTGAAAAGTGATCTGAAGTTGAACACTCATGGAATCACCTAATCGAAGACCAATAATGAAAGTCTATTGTCAGGTGTGAAGAACTTGCCATTGAGGCATGCAAGCTCCAAGGTACTGAAAGGGATCTCTAGATCGAACTCCTAGATAATGAATTGGTGTCGACAGGAGGCGATCCGTCGTTAGAGGTCCATAATGTTTCCCCCATCAACGACATGAGACAAGGAACACGTGGTAGATGGTGAAACAGAGAATTAGAGGAGGAAGTAAAGGTGTGAACTGCAGAAGGATTATGCTCTTGAACATATTGGCAACACGACTTCGGAATGTGGCAACATCTTGGTACCAAAGGATCGGAAGCTAATGAAGGCAACACAGATCAGATGGAATGAGGCAAAATGGCAACCCAAAACCCCGGAAGGCCAATGACAATGTGAGGATATCCCAACCTGATGAGAAGCAAGAGTGTCGATGTTTAAGAGTGACTAGCTGTCGTAGGTAACCAATGATGATTTCCAAATTTTTCCCCCACCATTGCTGGCGATTACCCCAATTAGTTTTGAAAAATAAGCTTGAAGAGGATAGCATGTGCTTGTGATATAAGTTTGACCTTCAGATGAATCCAACCTAGTAATAGTTTAACGAGCCCTAGGGAGGAGAAGCTCGAATCCCGTCATGGTGACAAGTCCAATGTCGTTAGGGTTTAATGAGTCCGACACAGGTAAAACTCAGAGTCTTATTCATGTTTAGAGAGTTTGAAAATGACACAGAAAAGAAAACTCCAAGGGGGGTCTTATTCATAAATTTGTGTCCCTTGAGCCCGAAAAAGTAGAAAACAATACCCGAGAGAACCGCTTGAACATTACGACCAAGGAGTACTTTTCATAATTAGTGGTCCCGATCCGAAAAAGTAAAAAAATGATCGAAGACACGTCCTTTCATAATCAATATTGAGCTCGAAATGACAAAAGTTCGGAGAGCTTTTCATGTTTATATGGTCAGAAAAGAGCTAAAAGTGGACCGCCTTTTTATTCCGTTTAACGAGTCAAAAGGGAAAAACTCGGCAATCTTTTCATCTTTTACGAGTTAGAAAAGAGCTTAAAGGAGACTTGTCCTGGAGGAATGGGTGGTATAAAGGGTAGCAACTAGTTCCCACAATGGTGGAACTGCTCAAAACATGTAATGGTCAAGAGGTTGGCTAATAAAACCACTCATCGCTGCGGTCCCTTAGGAAAGGAAAAACAACCAAGTGAAAGCATACGATCGTCTAAAGAGATGGCGATAATGGAACGAAACAACCAAGGCTCATCTAGCAGAATTTATCGAATAAAAACAACAATCACGACGTGTAAATCGGGTATGGGTACATTTTTACACAAGCTTGAACCATGGAGAACTCTGCTTCGATTCAGTTTCATGTTTACACAAGCTTGAAACAAAAAACTATGCTTGTTATAAGTTCGCATGCCCCAAGCATAATAATGCAAATCAAGGTACATGCCCCCCAAGCTTCATTGCATCCAACAGAGTGGATGGAATGAAGGTTCACTTTCAAGATCTTGGAAAGACTCAATGTGGGTTTTACGAGATCTTAATCAAAGACTTGATTTGGAAAGGGAGTTCTTTCATTTTTTAATGAGGTTGACACAGTAAAAGAACTATCCTCATAACCCTTGTTTCATTTTTTAACAAGGTTCACACAAGATCAAGAACTTTCCACAAGACTCCTTGATTCATTTTTTAACGAGCTTGACACAAGACAAGGAACTATGCTCCAGGCACCTTGATTCATTTTTTAACGAGGTTGACACAAGATCAGAACTATCCTCGGCCTTGATTCATGTTTTAACGAGTTCGACACAAGATCAGAACTATCCTCGGGCCCTTGCTTCATTTTTTAATGAGGTTGACACAAGAAATGAACCGTCCTTGAAGTCCTTGTTTCATTTTTTAACGAGGTTGACACAAGATCAAACTATCCTCTGAACTCCTATTCATAGGTTGTACAAAAACATGGCTCGTAAGAGATATTCACCTGACGGAAGAAGCATACTCCGGGAGGAACACATGTCATTAGACACCAATGACAGATCAAGTTCCAATGCCCCCAGTACATGATGTACAAGACCATCTGCATGATCATCAGCAGAGGCAGAGACGGAATGGGTAGCCACATAATTGACCTGTGTCGAGGAAGGTACTGCTTGTGAACAAGAACCAATGGGAGATGATGGTGGTACAGGAGGCACTAGGTGACTAAAGAATGACAATTAATCAATAGTCACCATTCTTCCATCTTGCGGAAAACAAATCACACGGAAAAGTGAAGAAACAAGAGCTCCCATGGCATAAATATAATCACGGCCAAGGAGAAGACTGAAATCTAAAGCACCTTGGACAACCATTACGTCTATATAGATGATTTTGCCTCCCAAAGTAACAAGGAACTTCGGAAGGATCCCTAAAGGTTGACTAGTTCCTCCATCAAATGCCAACATATTCTGTGTGACTAGCACAAGCTATGGGGAGCCTAAAGCTTGTCAAGTAGTAAAAGGCATGAGGCTAACCGACGCACCTTTATCCAAGACAGTGCTAGATACTTCCTTATCATAGGCATGTACTGCAATCTGGAAAGGTACGTAGGACGGAAGGTGGAAGGCAATCAAGTGACTCCAATTGAAGGAAATGACTGAACTACTTGGTGGGGGCATAGTATGATTGCCCCCATGCTCTATAGGAACTGAAGAAGGACTCTCTGGATCAGCTGGGATAGGAGGGTCATTCTCGGACTCAAGGGAATCTGATGAGATGAGAAAAACATGAGCAATATAATCATGATGTTATTCGGGAATAGAGTGGACTACTGGTGGTGAATCCAAGTCGACACTCTTTTCGACCAATGGTTGGTTAGGAATAGGCTGGGCACAACCATTTTTGGGAAGAGAAGGGTGGACAAGAGAAGAATCTAAGTTAATCTCTTTGTTAACTGAGAGAGGGTCTGAAGAGAGGCTTTGATAACCAATGGGAGGTGGAGGTGAAGAAGCTATAAGACTTTCCAAAACAATGGAAGATTTATCCATAAACAAACAAAGGTCAAGGGGATGGTTATCTTCACATAGCCTACAGGGGAATCAAATCTTCCCTTTCTTCTTACCACTACCAATTAAATATTGAACATCAACATGAGCCAGATCGATAGACCATACTTCTAAGATCCTAGGAATGCAAGGACAATCACGAAGAAGATGGTCACCCTTGCACAATTTACAAGGAAACTTAACCTTCCACAGAGGAGCAGAAGGTGTTTCGACCTGAGATGTACTTGGAGCAATAGTTGCACGGGTGGCCTCACGTTTATCGGACTTCTTCTTCTTCTTCGTCTTCTTCTTCTTCCTCTTAGCCACCTGGTTACTGGATGTGGAACTTTCACCAAGCGAAGTTGTAGATGAAGATGAAGAAACAGGGGAGGAAGGCGCAGGCTCAACCTTGGAATCATCATGTCATGATTCAGATGAAGGAGACAGTGGAATAGGAGTCATGACACTTGGGACCATCGAGGTTGAAAACAACCAAATGGGCAAACCAATGGTTAACCCAGGCAAAGACAATGTTGCCATGTATGGAGCACCGACATTTCCAACAGAAGGAAACAGACCAGGGTTCCCATCTAGGGGAAGACCTAAGCCGGTAGACTCGGGGAATGTTGCGATCAAGAATGAACCTGAAAAACAATCGTACTATAACAAAGAACTCGAACTGTTACCATGAATATTTCGTTGCAGTAAATTTTATGACATAGGAACAAAACTTGACGTTTTCATGTTTCAAGAGTCGAGAAAAGGACGAAAAGGTGACTCTATCTCTTTCGAGGTTTAATGAGCCTGAAAGGTCAAGTGCTCAAATGATCCTTTTCTTTTAGGGAGTGGAAAAGGAACGAAAGTGACTACTTTGTAGAACTAGGCAAAAGGTTTACCAGACAAACCGTAAAACTACATATACACCATGGTGATCAAATGAAAGAGAAATGACCAAGGACTTTCCGTATGGTAGTCAATCTTCCCAAATGGTGTGTTCGGTGCGTTACGGTTTGTAAGGCGACAGACATGGCTTGCTATGGATATAGGATGATAACCTAGTGGGGTATCTCGATATATACTTGACGGTACGGGGAGCACGAGTCCGTACTAGCAACTATTGAGTCACAGAAGGAGGAACTGCCCAACCTTAAGCGAAAGCAATAGTGACTAGGTTTAACGACGTCGGAGCATGTCTCTAGCCTAGAACTCTAAATAATGTGCGTTAAGTTCCAATGCGTTGTTAAGTTCATTTAGTTGATTTTAGAGTTGATATTGAATTAATTTTTGGTGTTCAGGCCCTACCGAATGTATGTCAACAATTCCTAAGATGCAGCTGCAATGAGTAAAACATCAATCATTTCAATGAACACTTACTTAAAGAAAGGTAGAGAGTTCATTCCCAAGCAATCACAAAACCAAGACAAGCGAATGCAAGTGCCAAGAAACACAATGCATCAACACACTAATCCCACGATGCAGCGATACTAATGAAAGATTAAAGTTCGCTTTCCAATTTCTCAAAACATGAAAACTTGTAATGCACACACACTTTCACTTTTGTATACTAAATGAATGCAATCTTTTGATTTTTTTTGTTGTTTGAATTTAAAGAGAAAAACAGGCGAGTGTAAATTGATCAATACAAACAATTGTAATCAATGCTTGGTAGTGAAGAAACCGAGTCAATCATAAGAAATTGTTTCAAGAATCGACACCAAAAATCGACCAGCAAAATAAGTGGCAAAAAACTTCAAGCAAATAAATAAGATGGTTGCGGATGAACCTTGGATAGACAAGCAACCCAGACAAATGGTTTGAAAAACTAAAAAGAGCTAGGTCACAGGGCTAAAGAGACAAGATTCACTCTAATGAAGCCAACAAGCAATAAGCCTCAGCCAAAGGAACTAAAACAAGCTGATGGGAGAGAGAAAACAACAGGGGATAAGCAAGACTGATGGTTTCAGGAGACAAAGTTGTAAAAGCAACTTGCACAGGAATCGTCGCGGGTCTCTAACCAACAACTTGTGACGATAAGCCAATCGTCGCAAGGGTAAAGAAAGCAACAAAGCGACGCCGTCGCAGGAGTACACCTATCTTCTGCGACGGTCTGATTTCAGGAATGGTCGCGATTGTACGACAGGGGATCAACCACATACAGGTTTACAAAATGAAGGCAGAGCGACGTCGTCGCAGTTGTCAAGCTTTTTCTAGTGACGAGTTTAAAAAATAGGAAAAACAAGTGAAAACTCCCAAACAAACACTATGCTATTCTTCCAAATAGTAAGGAGACTTCCCAGATAAACCCAGGCAATCAAAAAATGAAGGTGCAAACCCCCAAAAATCTAAGAGAGCTTATGTCCAGCTTGGTCCATCCGGCATGCCTGGTGGGTATGGTCAAATACAGTTCGGGAACTTTCAAGGTGTCATTTCGGGATCTATTCAAGCACCCTTGCAGCAAGAAGGACAACTTCTGCAGCAACAAGGGAAACCTTTGTTGCAGCAAGGGCCATCCATGTAGCAGCAAGGGTAGATGATTCCGTCGCAAGGACAACTTCAGCAACTGCAGTGGCAACCCTCGCAACTGTTGCAACAAACCATGCAGTTGCAAGTGCAGTATGCACCACAAAATTGCTAGCTTATGCTCTCGCAATCTCAACCTCTACAATCGCAGGGACAACCTTTACAACCACAAGGTCAGCCCTTGCAGCAACAAGGTCAACTCGGGCAACAACAACCCTTATACTCATATAAAAAAGGTCAACCTTTGCAAGGGCAAGGTTAGGGTCAAGTCTTGCAGCAGCAGGCGCAAAATCCTTACGTCTAAGGGCAACAGGGTCAACCTCCTTTTTTCCAAGGACATCAGGTCCGAAATCCCTATGTCCAAGGGCAGCAAGTGCAAAATTGTTACATCCAAGAGTAGGAGGTCCAAAATCCTTTTGTCCAAGGGAATCAGGTCCTAAATCCTTATGCTCAGGGACATAAGGTGCAAAATCCATATGTCCAAGGCCAATAGGTTCAACAACCTTTTAACCTATATGTTTCTTATCAACAACCTATGGTTAGACAATTTTAAGGCTTTCAAGGTTAGAATCCTCCCTACGGGCAAGGTAACTTACAGTGGGGGCAAAATCAAGTGCCATATGGACAAAATCCCCCACTACAGGAACAAAATCCTTACTAGCAAGGATGGCCCCCCTTACTGACCTAAAAATGTCTTTCAATACCCAATTATTGTTCTTGGCTACACTAGAATTGCCATATGTGTCTAGACTGACGAATGACCCGACTCTTCATTCGCCATACTAGCCTCCAGTTCCATCCATGATTTCGAGCGACTATCCAAAGTTTGAAGGAAAAGCAAAAGAAGATCCACAAGCCCACGTGATGACATATCATCTCTAGTGCTCCTTGAATTTCTATGTTGATGATTCCATTTGTCTTCGGCTTTTCCAATGAACTCTTACACGTGATGCAGCCAAATGGTATATCGAGCTACCTCGAAATACCTATCACAATTTTAATACTCTCTCCATGGCCTTTCTCACACATTTCCAGTTGTCGGTTCGCTATGAAACTGGTACCCATATGTTAATGTCGCTCAAGCAAGACACTACAACCCACATCTCCAATCACATCCATGAATGGAGACATAGGAGCTACCTGATTAAGTTTGAGATAGCTAATAAGTTTTTGACCTAGTGGTTCACCAAATCATTCGTCAACAAAATTGCTGAGGACATTGCTATGGGTGGATGCGTCACTGAGGAACAAGCTATCGTGTGTACCTAGTATGTAGACCTCGTCTATTCATAATCTGGCACGTTATATGATGTGTTACCCAATGCACCCAGACCATCATCTAATTTGATGACATCTAAGTCTTCGGCTACGCCTCCTAATGATGAAGTAATTGGTTCAGTGCCAAACAGAAGTCAGTATCCAACACTGCTCCCAATGATTCCTCTCACAATTCTTCAGGTTTTGGTAAAACCTCATAGGTTCACGCTGTCCAGTCTACTGTGACGAACAAATCCTCTAAAGGTAAGAAGAAAGGCAAAGGCAAGGGTAAAGTCGAAGCCCCGAAATAGGGCCCTCGTAAGTCATCTGCTAGTGATGCTTCGCAACGGAAGCCCAAATATCCATGCTTCATCTGTGAGGAGGATAATTATACTAAGGATTGTCCTAGATGATTTGATGTTAGTCATTTTCTCAAAGGGACCCCAACTGTCTTGAAAGAGCCCTTTCCATCCAAATAGACCCAAATGGTAGACCAGCCTTAGTCATCTGCTTCCACATGTTCACAAGTGTTCATGATGAGTACATCGATTAACGTGGCTACCCAGTCAAAAGATTATTAGATTCCTACCTCGACAGTAGGGAAAGAGAAATAAGGTACACCTTCTTCTTTTGCCCCGTCTAGTTCTTGTCCTCTCCATTTAGAGTGACCTAATCCTGATTCCTCCATTCAACCGCCTTCTCGAGGTGTGCTACGAAAGTCCTCGTATAATCCCAACGCTCGAACCGCTTAACATTATAACATTGTTGAAGATTTGGCTCAAGCGCCATCAACTATGTATGCTTTTGAGGTCCTTCAAAGCTGTCCTTCTCAATGGAAATCATTATTGTCGGCTATTGGGGGTATTGATCCAGCTGAATCTAATCTCATTTGTTTTGACCTAGAAAACCATGTAGCGCATTTACGTCATCAAATTGTCTTTCTCATTCATGTGATCATAAATGAGAAAACCATTCATAGGACCATTATCGATGAAGGTGCTTCTACCTGCATCATGTTTGTCACTTGTTGGAAGGCAATTGCTTCTCCTACTCTGAACCAGTCCCCTACCACTTTGGAAGCTTTTGATGGATGTGATTCGCGACCATTCAGTGTCCTTCCCAACCTTACCATTACTTTGGAGGGGAAGATAGTACACGTCAAAGTAGAGATCGTTGACGCTAATCTTAACTACAATATTCTACTCAGACGGAGCTGGAACCATGCCATGCATGCTGTAGCCTCCTCCCTTTTTCGTGTGATTCGTTTTCCCCATCAAGGGAAGATAGTCAGAGTTGACCAACTATCCTTCTTTGCCTCTTCCTCCTTGGATGGCAAAGTTCCATATGTCAAGCACACCGGTGCTCTTTATGAGAGTGTGGGGCCAGGACTCTTTAAATATCCTTCCTTGATGGGTATTTTTCTGCTCCCACCTCCTCATGTTGCCTCTGTCAATATGATTTTGGTCAAGTCTGATCCTTGGGTCATTCCCTCATCGAATCTTGTTGATACATAGGGAGAGGTTATGCTTTTAAGTCCTGCCGAAATTAATTATGTGGAAATTGTGTCAGCTGTGCCTTCAGTATTCTCTGATCATCCTGTTTCGAGCACATCTCTCGATGCGTATTCTCAATCCCCATGGTTTGGTTCTTCAGAATATCCTGATCCCTTAGCTGAGAATTTTCTTTCTAATGAGAGTATCATGGAAG
>APFE030962977.1:138899-206136 GCA_000404065.3 Pinus taeda | reverse complement strand
CCCCCTTCAAGATGTGGAATCTGATTTTCAAATTCTTGAAATGATTTCATTTTTGTGAATCTATCCAAGCGATCAAGTTGCCGCTCAACAACATTGTCAGATTTGGATGATTCAAGAAAATTACATCTCTAGATATAACAAACTTTTTATTTTCTTCATCATAGAGGCGGTATGCTTTGGAGGTATTTGAATACCCCAAGAAAATACACTTACGACTTCTAGCACCAAGTTTGTTTCTATGTACCTTGGTATCAAAGCATAACAGGTGGAACCAAAAATCCTGAGATGTTTGACCGAAGGAACATGTCCATACCACAATTCATAAGGAGTCTTGTTTCTTATAGCACTAGATGGACATCTATTCTTTATATATGCAGCACATAGAACAGCATCAGCCCAAACCATTATCTTTACATTTTTGAAAAAAAGCATGGATCGTACCATATTCAAAATTGTTTTGTTCATTCTTTCAGCTACACCATTCTGTTGGGGATTATAAGGTACAGTTGTTTGATGTTTAATCCCATGTTGGCGAAGATATTGTTCAAATTCATTTTATGTATATTCTTTTCCATTATCAGTGCGAATAGACCCAATATGAGATTGTGCATCATTTTCAATCCATTTATGAAAATTCGTGAATGTTTGAAAAGCATCAGATTTGTTCTTCAATAAATAAACCCAACACATTCTGGTGTAGTCATCAATAAATGTCATGATATATTTATTTCCATTTGCAGAAGGAATAGGCATTGGACCACATAAATCTGAATGAATACGTTCAAGCTTCCTATGTTCTCTTGAATGTGAGTCATGAAATGACTGTTTACTATGCTTTCCTAGAATGCAAGCATCACATTGCTTAAGTTTTCTAGGAATTGTAGGCAAACTAGCCACACCATTTTTCTTCAATAAACGGAGACTGTCATAGTTTAAATGTCCAAATCTAGCATGCCATAATAAAATTGATGGAAGAGTACCTTCTTCATGATGAATAATATATGAGAAATGTTGTTTATGAGTAGATGTTCCTTGCAGTTTGAGAAGTCTTTCTTCTTCTATTCCCCTCATGACAAGTGAGTGATCAGATGATTTTCTCACCTCAAGCTTGCCATCAAACATATGAATGGAGTGACCTTGTTGGCGGATGTGGACCCAGGACAGCAAGTTTCTCTTTAGCTGTGGGAGATATAAAACATGATCAAGAAGAAAGTCTGGGAGACCAGGTAGATTAAGCCTGATTGTGCCAAGCCCTGATGGCTTGATTTTTGATTGATCTGCAAAGTAAACTACTCCATCAACATTGTCAGTGAAATCTTCAAAAAAGTATTTTCTATGAGTCATATGACAGGTTGCTCCTGAATCAAGCAGCCAGTCATTTTTCCAGAAAGAAAGTGAAGTGTTAAACAAATCTTCATTTACTCCAATGTTACATTGTGCCTCAATATAGTGAGCGGATTCAAGTGCTTTACCTTTGTCTGTATCATCATTTTTACCTTTCTGTTGGTTTCTTCTCTGCTCAATTTTGTCCCACGGTAGCTTGCATGTAGAGGCATCATGTGATCCATTTCTTTTGCAGCGAATACAATGTAAATCTGCCTTTTCTCCTTGAGGATGTCTCCACCCCTGCCTCTGAAGTATCTTCCTCTTCCTCCTCGTCCACCTCTTCCTCTTGTAGAATCTTGAGCAGGATATTTTTCTTTATGAGCAAGGCACAGAGTCTCTTCAGAAGACTCAGGGGTTGTCTTCTTTCCAAAAGCTTTTTCTCTTTCAGCAAACTTTTTCACAAGAGAGTCAAAGGTCACATCTTTGAGATTTCCATTTGCTTGCAAAGACTCAAGATAATTGGAGTAAGTAGGCTAAAGTGCCTTGAGAAAAGCAATAAGAGGGATATCCAGCTCAACCTTAGTGGATTTGATATCATGCATTATAGACTTTACTTCAGATGCAAGAGCAAGAGGATCATTATTTTGCAGTTCAAGAGTGAAGAATTTAATCATGAGTTGGACAACTTCAAGTGCAGAATGTGAGTCATAGAGTTCTTTCATCTTTTGTAAGGCTTCAAAGGCAACTGAATATGACAAAGTATGGCAACTCACCTCTTCATTTACAGATGCTGTGATTAATGCATAGGCTTTGTTGTTCTTGTTTTCCCAAATGACGGGATCTTTGTCAGAGGTAGGTTGTACTGTGTCATTGTCTCCTTCTCCAACACACACTCCTTTCCACAAATCATTGAAGATGAGGGTGTGTTTTATCATCCAGGACCATTCAGGATAGTTCTCCTTACCAGTGAGAACTATTCCTACCATGGATATGATTGAATGCATTCTGTAAAAAAAAAAACTTTTGCTAATAGAAAAGAATACTTCTACCAATATACAGTAAAAATGTACTCAAAAATTTCTGTGGGAAGTGATTTTTGTTGTTTAATTCATATCACAGTCAATAATCAATCATTCACTGTGAGCTCTACAAAGTTGGAGCAGCAACGACATCAACCGTGAGCTCTACAAAGTTGGAGCAGCAACAACATCACAATTTCAAGCTCTGATCGCAGACATCTCATGTAATCTGAGAATGTTTTAAACAAAACATTAAACATCTATATTCTAGAGTTGTTGCTTACAATTTGTGGCAACATAATAGTAGAACTAATGAAATCTGCAAAGATCACTGAAAAGACTAAAAAATCACCATAAATCCCTTTGATTCTTTAAGCCTTGAAGCCATGATTGTTTCTCTTACCACGAGCCATCTCAGAGATCTACTAGTATTTACTCGATGTCTGAAATGAACGTATCTGGTCAGCCGATACAAATCCACCAAATTTCTTTTCAAGATTGCAACATTACCACATCACTAGTTGAGTAGTTATGAATAGAAGAAAAAGAGCGCCACCAAATCAATGTAGACAGATATGAATAGAAGAGTATCACCGTATCACTGAACAGGTATAAGAGTGTCAGGACATCACTGGATAGATATACAGAGAAGAAACAAGAGTGTCATCGCATCGCTGGATTGTGCGAAAAATACAATCACAAGTTTGCAGCAAGCAAGATCGAGTCAAAATCAATGGGTCAACTAATCTTTTCAGTGGTGTTTAGTTTATCTTCCAATTGTATTTGAGCTTCTGCCTTCCTGGGTTCACAAGTTGTGAACCTTTTTTAATTCTTTTCTAGAATGCCTATCATATTTTCCGTATTCCCTCATTCTATGCATAGAATCTCTTCATTTATATGGTAGCGTTCCTCAAAGTGCTTGACAACGTGTTTTTTTAACAAAAAATATGGGACAACGTTTTTTAAAAAATAATGGGACAACATTTTTTAAAAAATAATGGGACAGCGTTTTAAACAATAATGGGACAGTGTTAACAAAACAAACTGATCAACCTCATCCCACCATAGGATTGAGGTGACTGAGCCAGCGGAATTCTCCGTGAAGAAGGAGAATAATCTCTGTCAAACACTCAAGAAACAATGGACAGATAATATGGCAGAGGCGCGTTATGTAAGGACTGAGGCAGCACTGGTGCACCAGAGAATGTTTTGGACAGATGGGTTATGGCAGAGGCAGATGCGTGGATAGAGGGAATATGGCAGACAGAGGAGTTACAGGAGCATAATAGCTAAAACAAGGAGCTGGCTCTGATACCATGTCAGGCCAGGCAGTAACTCCAATAGACAGTAAAATTGATTCGTCTATTATTCCATTAAGTAGGTCTTTATTATATACAATAGGGAGTGACTGTTCAGTTCATCTCCCGATGACTGTTCACATTCCTAATTTACTTATTTACATAAATTCACCCAATCATGAAGATTAGGTGTCAACAGATCTGACGAAACTGTTTAACCTTGGCAGGTAAGTAGGCAGAGTGGGTAGAATTGTGTTGCAGAATGCTACTGGTGTTAGATTTTGTCTCCACATGTCTTGAATTTCACTTTTATCACAAGTGCCAGGCATATATTATACTGGAAGCAGCTCAAGCGAAGCAAGGTTTCATAACTAATTCCCCTTTGTATTTTTCCCTAAACAGTCACTAATTTTCCCCAAAGTATTAAGATCTGTGTTTAATATCACTCATAAATCACTCATTCCATTTCATAAAGATTGCCTAAGTAAAATCCTATTTTACTTAGGAAAATGGTCACCTTTCTCATGTAAACCCCTTTTTCTCTTTCAAAGCCCAAGTTTAAATTACAAAAGCCAAATTGTTTTTAACTTAGTGCTTATTTTTTTATGTCATCTTGTCATATTAATCTTTAACTTTTATTATATAACTCCCTTATAAGCATTCCCCCCCCGTTAAAAATCCCAGTATTACATATCCCCTCCCCGGTCGAAATATGACTGTATCACTGTATAAATGGGGATTAATAGATTTATTTGAAATTTATTAATAGCCCAAACCCCATGCGCCATATGGGATTAATTAACCTCTAGTTAATTAACAACCATCACCCCAACCCTATCAAAATTAGCTCTGATATATTAAGAACTTTGTTTTAATATAAAGCGGGCCCGCTGCTTAAACTCCTGCCATATTCCACGAGCACCGGCCATTAGATCTAGGCCCGACCATCCAATGGTCAATGATCATATTGCACCACCATTCATCTTCGTTGTTTAACTCGCAGGGAACTGGCGGTTTTGCCCCCATACTGTTGCCACGTGTCACCCATCTGGGGTGCTTGCTCCCTCCCCCCTCACTACCGCTCAACCCCAAAAGTGCTACAGGGAAACCCACTCACCACCCTCCGCTAAGCGATAGGATGTCCCATCACTCTAATTTCATCCATGCAATAAATGCCAAAAAAGCCCCGCCAAAGCCAAATTTCGTTAAATTGATGGGAAAATGTCATTTTCACCCATTTTCTCTGCAAATTGTTTCCATGCAAAATACGTCCAGACAACTGTACATGCGTCCAGTCCACCACCCGGCCAAGAAATTCCAGCGTCGCACTCCGCAGTTCGTCGTCCAACTTGCGAATTACACGATTTGCCTCTTAAAAATAGGTATTTTACCCAATTCTCTTTGTGAACCTATAATTTCATTTTTTTCCATTGAGAATTTTACCCAAAAGAGCTGAATTCAAGCTGAAATCATTCTAAAGTTGCCATAAAAAGACCCCCAAGCCTGTTGTTTTGTAAATTGTTTCGACAGAAGCTCGAATTCCAGTTTGAAAACACAAGAACCAAACATGGAAGCTCCCGCACCCCTAAACATCGCGCATATGAATGCACCTCATAAAGACTTGGATTATTTACCCTTGGTCGACAAAGACTTCCAAATAAAAGATTTGTATGGAAATGTGAACCATCTTCAAGCCTTCTACCAAATCAGGGATAGCTATCGAAACAACTCTGACATTTTTGGGTTATGGGAATCTAACCTTCCCATGTATTTCATTCCCGCAATTCATGTTTTCCCAGACATCATTCATCAGTGTTGTGCCAACTATGACCCTGTCCATAGAGCAGTCATGTCTCATCCCAAATTATTGTATTTCACATAACTGCCGAATCCATCAATGAGATGATACATTTCCATTCCCCTGAGCCCCTGGCTTGTCTTTCCATGGGTTATCTGCTTAAAAAAGCTTCTCAATTGTCCAACTCGAAAATAACTCGTGTTGCTCAGATGTTAATGAAACCAGACCACCAACCCCAAGGCCCACCTCCCTATTTGCATACTTGGTTCACTAACACTAGCAGACTTCTTGTTGACATGATATCCCAGATCTTGGTATTTAATACCAATGAATATGTTGATGAGATCACCCTAATTCTACTATGAATATTTACCCCAGGACAGCCCCCTGCTGTCAAATATGACTATGCCACTTTCATTGCCAATAAAATTCATGATCAATTCTTGAACCTGGATAGAGAAGGAGTCTTCAAGTACACATCTTTCATATACCTCCTTCTGTTATCTTATCATCCAGACAGCTTTTCTTTCCCCATCAGGAGGTTGGACTCAAAGGGAAATCAAAGGTCTGTGATCTTCTAGACCTCAGTATTCCATAATACCTTTGAGTACCCTTATACCTATGATGAGTTTATTGACTTATTTGTGCATTCAGCATCCACTCTATTGATATGATCTCCCCCTCCTAGAATCTCTGGTGACATGAAAAATATTTTGTAGATCCCCAAACAGTACAGGATAGGTTATTGGTACCTGTACCAAAATCACACAGAAATTAGAATATATGGCTGTGAACTGTACCCTTTCAAGCTACCCAAATATGTGCCCATGAGATTATTTGCATTAGAATATTTCAGACAGATCATAAAGGCAGATTTAGGCCATTTTTGTAATGCAAAGAAGAAGCCCCGACTAAGAATCAAAAACCAGTTAGGCCCTTATGTCATCCATTCTAGAAATGCCTGGCAAGAAGCTGACAAGATTTTAGGAGATCACCTTAAATTGAAGAAAAGTTTTTGGTGGGTGCCATATGACCCATATAGTTTTATAAGTGACAGAAGAGTAAGGAACAGGCTATTGGTTTATGTACATCATAGGATCCTAGAAATTGAACAGTATGCAAATCAGGAAGAGTGGGTACAAGGGAAATTAATAGAAGAAGTTAGTGAGCAAGAAAAGATGGAAAACGTTATGAAAGATCTTGAAAAAAGCCTTGAACTGGACTCTTTTCGACAGGTATCTTTCAAATTGCTTCAACAATCAGGAGTTGGTACATCCTCTGCTGGAACTTCTCAGTGGCCTGCACAAAAAACCAGCACAGAAATCACAGGGACTTCAAAGGGAAAAGAGGTAGATACCACAAAGCATCCTATAATGATAGACCAGCCAACAATGTCAAAAGAACAGAGTCAGGGGAAAATTTCTCCAGACCAAGCTAAAGCAGTAGAAATTCCTGCATTACAGAATCCTCTAAATGAGGAAAGAAGCAAGAAGAGGGACAAGGAAGACCCCACACCTATCAATGGACTTGCAGAACAACCGAGTGCAAAGAGGCAAAGATTGAATCCTCTATCTGAAGATGAAATTATTGAAAAAACCACAGACAGTCTAAGAGGTGAAAGGGTAGTCAACCAACAGGCTTCTCCAGTGATAGGCAGGAGCTAGAAAGGTGGCATAGTGTGGAAGTTTCATCCACTAGGCCACAAAGTAAATAGGCCTCGGACATCAAAAGGACATTCACAGAGATAAAGGACAGGAACGACCCACTAAGGCTTCAAATTTACAACTAGTATATTAAGATGCCCCCCACAAACCAGCAAAGATTAATGTCAGCCTATGACATTAAAGAGGGAAAAATGGTCAGGAGTTACTTTAAGCCCAAGGTGCAACAACCACAGTCAGCAGCTGATTACATCAGGACAAATTTGGAGGTCCTAGCCAAGGACATTCATCCTATAGACCAGATTTAGCTTCATATATAGACCGGAGAGATGGTCTACTCTACCCTGGCTGATAAAGCAATGTTTGCCCATAAATTACAAAACTCCTTGGACAATACCTCTACTCAATTACATTTGGAGAAGGCCTCTTCTCTGGCCAAGGACAACAGGATAAAATATTTGGAGGAGATCATCATTGAACTGGGACATGATCCCAAATATGCTAAAGGCATAAAGGCACTAATGAAGAAGAAAGAGGAAGACATTGCTGCCCTCAGGAAATAGCTCAAACTACCTCCTTCCATGCATCCACAGACTGTAGAAATTATGCAATAGAAATCAGAAGAAGACATGATGAACCTGCTCATGAAACTCAACGAAAGATTAACCGATACAGAGCAGGCACTGGAAAAAGAACTAAAGGAAAAGTAGGGAGAGTCGACCTCCCAGCCTCCTGAGGTCACCCCTACAATCTCAATAGTAGTCCCTTCAACACTTGGAATAGCATTGGTTCCCAATTTCCCAGCAACTACAACAGAGATAATCATAGGTACAACAACAACAGCAACAACACCAGGCAGTATTACTAATATGACCATAAAACAACTGATAAAGGCCATGGAAGAATTGAAACTTCAAGTGTCAGAATTGAAACAAGTAAAGGAACAATTGGCAAAGGTAGAAAAATGTTATGACAAATCCAAGATGAATGTGGCAGAGAAAATAAGGGAGGTTAAAACATTAGAGAACAAAGTGAGAGCATTAGAAAATGATCTCACTCTGGATAAACCTCTGGTAGAAATCAAAGGAATTTTGTGGGCCAACATCAATCAATCCCTTAATAATGTGTGGCAATCAATCCAAGCTATTTATGAGCAGATTGACTTAGTGAGAGCATCCCAACTCGATATTCAAAATACAAGAGCTTTATTGGGATAGATGCTTGAACAAGCTAACCGGCTAATACATTTTTTGAACACCAAGACCAGAGAACAACTGGAAGCACTAGAAATCACAGACATGACAGGCACCATTTTGGAGATTAAGAGAGTTCTAACGAAGAGAAATCTGATGCAAAATTTGGAAAGGAGATGCCAGGACATGCAGGTGGAGATTAATTCTTTCACAGAAAAGTTCACAGTTTTGTAGGATAAGGGTCTACCCAGTCCTTTAACAAGTAATGACTAGCTAATCAAACATGTAGATTATGCACACAAATTGAATAAATATGTTGCTGATCAAATAACTTCATCAACAAGTGCTTCAGGAGTGAAAGCACTTCCATCTAGCCAAGTCCTCTATGACAACTTAGAAAATTTATTTGACATTGAGCACGAAATAAAGCATCTATTCACCATTCAGCCTAATTTCTTTTGATATACAGAGACTGATGAGACTCTCAGAAATCTTCAGAGGCATAAATTACCAAAACAGAAATGGTGGGAAGATATGCTAGAAATTTTATAAACTTATCTTTGGTATCTTTGGTATCTTTGTTAAATTGAAAATTTTGGGCCATTTACCATGATGCGGTAAACAAATATGAATGAGGGTCGTACGGGTCAAAGCATATCAGATCAGAGTTGAAGAAAATCTGGAAAATTCAAAACATCTAGTGCAGAGTATCAGTGGAAGACAGTTGTAAATCAACTCACCGAGCCTGCCTCCAGCACATCCGACCAAGACGGAGCAACCAACACGACATCAATTTGTCTTTTCCTTGTTTTCAAGACTATTTGTCTCTATCTTTTGTAAAATATGATTAGTCATCACTAGATATTATCTCCGTGAGATATTTTGTATAAATACCCCCCCAATTGAAGTATTTGGGGTTGGTGAATATTTCTAGACTTTGTTATAACATTGAGTTTTTGAATAGAAAGTTGTTGGAATCAACTGTTGTTGGAATCAACTGTTGTTGTGCTTATTGGATGAAGAATTGAAGCAGAGGACTTGCCACAGGATTCTTGAATCAAACGTTGGACCAATAAGTCTCTTATATCTGTGTTTTAAAGTTTTTCTTGTTCCTTATATCACCCGTGTTTCAGAATCTGAATGATAAAGATAAAGATTAATTCAGAATTTGCTTGAATGCACTCTGTTTTCATCCATTATCATTCTTTATGTTTTATTTAGAATTAGAATAAGCAATGTAACTCTTAATTGCTCTTGTTTTCTAATTCTTTCATGCTAATTATTTGTTAAAGAATTCTTAAATTTCTCTTTATCTATAATAATCTACTTTCCCTCTTTAAATAGGTTGAAATATTCTTAACTGCCTTTCACCCAATTTGAACCCATTCCATCTACATCAAATCTTTATTTGTTCCCTGTTTGACTACCTTGCCCCGTGGAACCATCCTCTGTCAAGAAACCAAACCCAGAAAACCATTTTCAGTAACTCCATTAGCCCAATAGACTATACTACTCAGTTTTACACCTCTGCTCTATTGAATCTCACCATCCAAAAATCAAGCAAAACCTCTGAACCTCATAACTAGCCTAATATCTTTCAAAACAAAGTTAAATCATAAAGAGAGAGCCCTATCTGGATACATATTGGCTAGATTCGATATCTAAAAGATTGGTTTTTGGTTACCTCGACCTCCTTTCCCTTTCTTACAACTTTGGGGAAAACCTGAGTGATAACACTTACAACTCCCATTGCATGTGCAATGTCAGGCCTTGTGCAGACCATTGCATACATTAAGTTTCCAACAGTTGATGCATATGGAACTTTAGACATATAATCGATGTCTTCTTAGGTCTTTGGGCACATTTCCTTACTAAGTTTGAAATGGCTAGCAAAAGGTGTACTAACTAGTTTTGCATTGTGCATATTAAATATTTTCAACACCTTTTGTATGTACTCATTCTGAGACAATGTTAATTTGTGATTTTCATGTCTCTAGTTATTCTCATACCAAGGATTTGTTTTGCAGCTCCCAAATCCTTCATTGCAAATGAATTTTCCAATTTTCTTTTGAGCACATTTATTTCTTGCATGTTAGACCCTGCAACAAGCATGTTATCTACATACAATAACAATATAATATAGTTTCCATCATTTTGCATTTTCAGATAAACACAATGATCAGAGTGACATCTAGTATAACCTTGTTCAGACATAAACTTGTAAAATTTTAGATACCACTACCTTGGAGCCTGGTTTAAGCCATACAAGCTCTTTTTCAACCTGCACACTAGTTTCTCCTTCCCTTTTACCTCATATCCTTGTGGCTACTTCATATATATATCTTCCTCCAAATCCCCATGGAGAAAGGTTTTCTTTACATCTAACTACTCAAGATGCAAATCGTCAACCGCTACTATACTTAAAATAGTTTTGATTGAATTCATTTTAACAACAGGAGAAAATATTTCATCAAAATCAATACCTTTCTTCTGTGCAAACCCCTTCACCACAAGTCTAGTTTTGTACCTCTGGTTTCCTCCATCTTCTTCCTTTAGCCTGTAAACCCATTTATTTTGTAATGTAGTTTTACTTGTAGGAAACATGACTAAGTCCCAAGTCTGGTTATGCATTAAGGAGTCCATCTCTTCTTCCATGTCTACCTCCCACTTCTTCCTGATTTCAACCTGCATTGCTTCTTCATAACATTCGGGTTCACCAGAATCAGTCAACAATAAATAATATAATGAAGGAGAGTATCGTTCAGGGGGTATACTTATCCTGGTAGATCTTCTAACACCACTTTCAGGTGTTTGGGGTGCCTATTGTTGTTTTGGTGGTTGCTATTGTTGTGGTTGTTGATTATTATTATTTTCAGGCACTTTACTTTTTCAGTGATCTCATCAAGAACTATTTATTCCTTGTTTTCTTTTCCCTGTTTCTTTTCCTGCAACTGATTCTCATACAAGACCTTTTCATTGAATATTACATCTCTACTCCTAATGATTTTGTGATTTTCGTAATCATATAAGCGATAACCAAAATCATTAACACCATATCCAATAAAGATACTTTTCTTTGACTTTGCCTCAAGCTTTGTTCTATTTTCTTTATTAATATGGACAAAGGCCTCACAACCAAAAGGCTTTAAAAAGGAGTAGTTTACCTTTTTACCTGTCCATGCTTCCTTTGGAACACCACCATCCAAGGAACTTGAAGGCCCTATGTTTATTAGATAAACAACATTATCTACAACATCTGCCCAAATTGTAAAGGCAATCCTACATGCAATCTCATGCACCTTGCATGCTCCATGATTGTTTTGTTCATCCTTTCTGACACACCATTTTCTTGTGGTGTTCTTGGAACTGTCTTCTCTCTACGAATTACATGCTCTAAATAGTACCTATCAAACTCTTTGCTGCAATATTCACCTCCATTGTCTAATCTGAGACACTTCAATTTCTTTCCTGTCTCAATCTCAAACAAAACTTTCCATTTCTTGAAAGTATCAAATACATCAAATTTATTCTTAATACAATAAATCCAAGTTTTTCTAGTTGCAACATCAATAAAAGTAACATAATAACGAGAGCCACTGAGATATGATACATGAGTAGGTCCCCATACATTTGTATGCACAAGCTCTAATTTTTCGCTCTTATTTTATTTCCCAACTCTGAGAAATCTGACTCTCTTCTGTTTTCCATGAATGCAATTCTCATGGAAGTCCAAATCAACATTCTTCAAACCTGACAACGAATTCCTTGAGTGAAGAATCTTCATCCCCTTCCCACTCATGTGTCCAAGCCTATGATGCCATAATGTTGCGTCTGCTCCTTTGGAAGTTAAAGCATTAACAGAGTTATAAATACCATTGCATAAATACAATGTACCAACCTTTTCACCTTTTTCTATTAGTAGGGCTCCTTTGGTGACCCTCCAAGATTTATCTGTGAAAGTTGTCACACAAACTTCATCGCCTAACTACCCTGTTGAAATCAGATTTTTCTTCAGATCTATAACATGTCTTACCTCCTTTAGTAGTCATTGGTTTCCATTCTGCTATTTTACAAGAACCTTACCCATTCCAACAATTTTACAGGGTTTATCATCACCCAAATGGACTTGTCCAAAATCTCCTTGAACATTGTCATGAAAATATTTCTTATCAGGTGTGGCATGGAATCAGGCCCCTGAATCTACCACCCAGGAATCAGTAATATTTTCGAAAGAAAGAATCAAAGCATCTTGTAACACCTCACCTGTCACATTTGCTTCATGATTCTTTTCTTGTTGTGCATCTCCTTCCTTTCCCTTTCGAGATCTATAGTCTTTCTTTAGGTGTCCTTTCTTTTTGTATTTCCAGCACACTATCCCTGATCTGGACTTGGATCTGCCTTTCCTTGATTTACTGTGATATCCTAAGCTCTTTCTCTTTCCATTTTTCTTCCCCTAGACTCTGCACTTAAATCATTATACGATGTCTTACCGGAGCTTTTCCATCGCATTTCCTCACTAAGGATAGCACCGACAACATCATCAAACTTTAAAGTACTAGATCCAGAAACAGAGTTACTAATGGCCATTACTAAACCATTCCAACTTTCTAGCAATGAGCACAAGAATAATAGAGCTCTAACTTCATCATCAAAGTTTACCCCTACAAAACTTAACTGACTTCTAATAGTATTAAAATAATTTAGATGGTTTGCAACAGATCCACCTTCCGACATCTTCATATTAAATAACCATTTCATAAGAAATACCATGTTTGAGGCTAAGGGTTTTTCATATAGTTCTGCCAATGCCTTAATCAAACCCTCTATTGTTGTTTCCTTCAAAATGTTGAAGGTGACCGATGTTGCAAGGCACAACCATACTATTCCGAGTGCCTTTCTATTGATAAGGTTCCATTCTTCATCTATCATGCCCATCGGCATCTTTGTTTTTCAACCCAATGGTAGGTACAGATCTTTCTGATACAGATAATCTTCCATTTGCATCTTCCACAACGACAAGTTTTGGCTGTTAAATTTCTCAACCCTAAACTTACCATCTTCCACCATTGCTCCCACTCGAATGAGGAACCCTTCTTTCCTGCCAAATAGACCTTCGGCTCTGATACCAGTTGTTAGAAAATTATAAATTACAGAGCAATGGAACACATATAATATTGCATAAATATAAACACAGAAAATGCATAAAACCAGAAAGACATAGATATATGTGGTTCACCCAATTTGGGATACGTCCACCCCGAATAGCCAGTCCTTCCTTTCTATTATCCAGTAAAATGAAGGGACACAACCTACAGCAGATCCACTGTAATATCCTCTGTTTTCTCTCACAGTGTCACCTCTCTATTTTTCGCTCAGAGAATACACATCTATTACATAGCCTCAATACAATGTCCTCATCCAAAGAGAGGGGTTGCCTTCTAGGGCAAAAAACCCTAAACTAAACATAAGTTCTACCATCAGACCATCCACCTAATGAATGGCCCATATTGACTAAAAATTACTATACTTTTACAAGGCATTTTTATATTTGTTTTTAGCTTTGGGGGTCTTGCCTTCGGAACCCCCGCCAAGGGACCGCTAGCCCCCAAACCCTGCGGCCGGGGGGGATTATCCCCCCCAAACCCCTGCGGGGGGGACAAGTCCCCCTTGCACCTGCCCGCGTGGAGGGGTGTACAAACTTCCTGGGTGTACATCCAGTTGAAACAAAGACCTCTACATAATCATGCTCCACACCTAATAGATTTAAAAGAAGAAGTATACTTAATGTAGCCTGAGGGGTTTGCTAAGAAGGGAGAAGAGCATTCTTCTGTTTCGAGGGTGAGTTCTTTGAACAGAATTGTGGTGTTGCTATGGGTTCCCCTCTTTCCCCTATTGTTGTGAATCTTTTTATGGAAGATTTCGAAGCCAAAGCTTTATCCTCAACTCGTCTTCTTCCCAAGCTTTGTAAAAGGTATGTGGATGACACTAATGTCATCTGGCCCCATGGCCCTGAGGAGCTGGATCATTTCTTTAATCACCTCAACAGCCGGTCCTCTGCCATTAAGTTCACCATGGAAAAAGAGGTCAATGGTTGCCTCCTTTTCCTAGATATTCTTATATCTCAGAATAAGGATGGCTATCTCTCCCACTCTGTGTTCCGAAAGAAAGCACATACTGAGCAGTATCTTCATGCCGATTCCCATCATTTCCCTGCTCAGAAGTTGGGTGTTCTCAACACCCTTGCCACTCATGCCCTTAGGATCTCTGATTGTGAGAGCTTGGATAAGGAGAGATCCCATCTCCTTAATGTCTTTGTGGAGAATGGATATAGTAGGTGCCTAGGTCAAAAGGCTTTCCATAAAGCCTCTAAAAATGCGTTAATTAAGAAAGAGCCAAAAGAGCGTCGTTTAGGTGTCCATCTTCCCTATGTCCAAGGAACCACGGACAAGATTGCTCAGATCCTTAAAAGGTATGATATTCCCTCAACCTTTAGGCCCCTCAACACCATTCGCAATTCCCTCTGATTGGTGAAGGATCCCGTTAACCCCTAAGGACATTAAGGGTGTCTACTTGATCCCTTGTTCATGTGGGACCCCGTATATTGGGGAAACAGGGCGCTCCATCCATCAAAGGATCTGCGAACATGCGGCTGACCTAAGACATGGGAGATCCAAGTCTTCAGCATTAGCAAAGCATGTGGAAAAGACCAAGCATCAGGTGTGTATTGAGGACGCCAAGGTTGTTGCCAAAGTTGCTCAGTTCCATCATCGTAAATTTAGGGAAGCTATTGAGATTGAAAAGAGGCTGAGCAATCTCAATAGAGATGATGGCTAGAAAATTAGTAGGTGCTGGATTCCAGCACTCTCTTCTTAGTCGATTTTTCTGCCCACTCCTCGTTCTTTGAGCTCTTATTTTATATATATATATATATATATATATATATATTATATATATATATATATAGATATATATATGATATTAGATATAGATATATGATATATAGATATAGATATATAGATATATCTATATTTATTATTAATATTGTCATTATTATTTTTTTATTTTTTTGAACTATTCTATAATATTATAATATAATATTTATAATATAATTAATATTAATATTATTAATATATTATAGTATAGACTATTATTAATATATAATATGAATAATATTTAATAAATAATTTAATTAAATAAATAAATTACACTTTATTTTATTTATATATTTTTAACCCTAAACTTTATGAATTTAATTAAATATATGTATATAAATAAATTAATAATGATTTTTTAAGCTTACCATTAAAATTATTCTCGTCCTTAACAACCTAATATATTTATATATATATATATATTATATATATATATATATATATATATATAATATATATATATATATATATATATATATATTAATAATTTAAATAAATAATTAATTACTTTTTAAACTTACCACTAAAAGTATTTTATTTATTTCTTAATCCTAACTTTTATCTCAATATATAATAATTATTATAAATAATTTAATTAATTAATAAATTAATATTTTAAACTAACCATTAGAAGTATTTTTTATATATTTTTACCTAATAATAACTTATTTCCATAAAAATAATAATAATAATAATAATATTAAATTAGTAAATAATAATTTGACCTGGGTCCTAAGGTCAAAATTAGCCATTGGTCAATTTAGCCGTTGGAGACTCTGCTCAGACTATTTAACAAGCTAAGCTGGATCTGTTTCTTCAACTTGTCCTGACGATGAACCACACTTGTTGGTTCGAAACGCGTCGACAAATGTCTGTCTACATGTGATTTACGTCGAAGTTATTCTTTCAAGCATTTAGTCTGTAGATTAAAGAAAGCTTTATATGGATTTAAACATGCTCCTAGATCTTGGTACGACAAAATTGATTCATGTTTCCTCATGCATGGTTATAAACAGAGCAAAAATGATCCTAATTTGTATACTGTGTTTAATGATGAGGGGAAGATAGTGTTGATTTCTTTGTATGTAGATGATCTAATCATGACAAGGAGTACAGACAACCTCATTGAAGAAATCAAGCATTAGTTATCATAAAAATTTGAGATGAAGGACCTTGGAGAAATGCATTACTATTTGGGTCTAGAAGTTTGGAGAGATTCAAGCCAAACTTTCTTGTCCCAGGGTAAGTATGCTAAGAGTTAGTTGACTAAATTTAAAATGGATGACTGCAAGGCTGTATTTGTGCCTTTACAGCAGAATAGAAAACTTCAGGTGAATGATGGTTAAAAATATGCAGATGCAACATTGTACAGACAGTTGGTTGGTAGTCTTATTTATTTGACTACAATGAGACCAAATCTAGCATATGCAGTGAGTGTTTCAAGTCAGTTCACGACTCAACTTCATGAGAATCATTGGCTTGCAGCAAAAGCAGTACTGAGGTATCTACAAGAAACTTTAGACTTTGGTATTTTGTATTCTAACTCATTTGATGTTAGCTTGATAGGTTATACAAACTCCATTTGGGCGGGAAATTTAGATGATAGAAGATCAATTACAGGTTACGCCTTTAGCATTGGGTTCGAGGTCATCTCTTGGTGCAGCAAGAAGCGACATACTGTAACCTTATCCTCAGCAGAAGAATAATATTGAGCTATGTGTGCAACAACATGTGAGGCAGTTTGGTTGTGCAAACTTCTCCAAGATAAAGGAGAAGAATAGACAGAAGCTGCGATTATCAATTGCAATAATCAAAGTTCCATCAAACTGGCTTACAATCGTGTGTTTCATAAAATCACTAAGCACATAGACACTCAATTTCATTTTGTTATGGAAAAGGTGTAGACAAAAGATATATGTGTTGAATATTGTAATTCTTGTGATAATATGGTTGATATATTTACTAAGCCTCTGGGAAGACTAAAGTTTGAGTTGTCTAGGGACATATTAGGTGTCTTTAAGAACCCTTTTTCCATTAAGGGGGAGTGTTATAATTAATGGAGAATAGGCTATTACTGTTATGAAGGTGTGATTTTTCTTTCTATAGTTATTCAGTTCCTATTCTCCTAGGATATGATTTGTTGTCCCTAAAAAATTGTATCTATTTAATACTGAAGATTAATGTGAAGCTAGTGTGGCATTTTGCCTGAGGTAGCTCCTGGTGATCCGCACCTATGAGATCCTCTTGTTTTGGTTTGTCATTTCATGTCTTCCTTGTGAAACTCTTGACATAATTAACTTGGAGTTAAAAGTGATGGTAAAATTCAAGGACAAGCGAATGTGCATGACTATTTTGAGATTTTTCATATTTAATGTGCATGAATTAAGTATTTATAAAAGCTCAATTTATTCACTTCAAATGTAGGAAGGATTTGTATGAGAAGAAACCTTTTGGGATGCTAAGTGTTGATGCCAAGTTCATCTATGATAAAATACAGACCCTAATATTAATAGTTGTAATGCCATTACTTATATGAGCCTTGTGCTTTATTCTAAAGGTTGGTCATGCTAGTAGGAGGTTTCTTCATTCCTATATTTTAGTTGTCAAACTTGCTACAATTTTCTAATATACTTATTGTGCAAAATTGGAAGTTCTATTTTATTTGCACCATAAATGGGTGCTTTTTCTATTGAAGAGACACCCTTTTAAATTTGCTTTAAAGTGTTTTCTCATTGTTCTAAGAAAATGGCCAAACATGAGTGAGTATTAGAGTTACTAAATAATCTGATGTTCATGCATTAGTTTCTAGGGTAGGAAGGCCATATAGGGGTCTCCATGTACAACCTTTTAGGGTTAATTTCTCTTGGCCACACGAGCGACTCACTTAGAGTCTCGTAGTCATCGTGCAAACCTTAGAGTTTTGTGTGGTGACTCTGTGCAAAAATCCTCCTCAAAAGCATTCTCTGTGCGTCTGAGGGGAGAAATGTCAACAAAACCTGCAAGGGTCGCCATAGCTTGGCTAGCTTATTGCAAGATGGTCACGCATCTGTGTGGGACATAGACGTGTGAATGGTTCGCCTATTTGAGAAATAGGCACACAGTCTTAGGCGCTTTGGACATCATGTCTTATGGGACTGATAGACGTGCATCCACATGTCCATTGAGAAAACAAGTGCACAATATCATGTATGTCAGACACATAGGTGCATGACTAAAAGAGGAGTTTTCTCATGGTTTTTTCCCTTAATAGCCCAAGGGGTTATATTTTTGACACATGGTATCTTGGATGGTATGATTATTTGGAGGGAGAGGGATTATGAGTGACTCCTTGTAGGTTTATCATGGGATCTAGCACTGAGGCAAAAACTGGTGTGGTGGGGGCTTCTGAAGTTTCTTCAGAATCCCCTATTGAGTTTGCAAGACTAGTTCCTACATTTTTTTATCAGATGCAAGGATGTCGACCGATAGGTAATGGTCATTCAGTTGATGGATTTTCTGATATCTATTCATACTAATATTTACTTTATTTACTAGTTTACTGCCTCGTGGGGAGGTGCTATCTTATCCACTACTAGCTTGGCATGTCTATATTCGACATTGGGCAGAGGCAGAGGGTGTCGTTGACTGTGGGCATGACCCCAATGAGGAGGGTTATATTAAGATTATAGTTGTTTTGGACTTGACCGAGCGAGCAACGCTAGTTATGATTGTGAGAGTGGTGGGGTTAACATCCCCTAATAGAGCATTAGGCTCCCATATAGCAATATTATAGAAGCTACAGGTGGAGCACTTCTTCAATTGGGCTCGATTACTCCATTGGGGGATGTTGTCATAGTTTACATAGGTGCAACGTGGTGCACTCAGTATTTTCTGCTATGGGAGTGTACTCTGCAACATTTTGTATGAGCAGGTAGTTATGCTCCATCCTATCTTAGCGGTACCAACGAGGCTTGCTAAGGACCCACATATGTGTTGTTGGGTAGCGGAAATGTCGAGAGCTGGGGGTGGCAAGGTGGGGTGTTAATGGAATTCCAATGTAGAGGATTGTTTTAAATCCAATTCTCAGTTGATTTTGGAGTTTCCATATCATGGTGTGGAATTTCAGGGGGATTTGGATATCAGCCTTCCTTAGGGTAATGCCTAGGGATCATCAAGTTTATTTTTATTTCTACATTTGTATCCATATATTTGTTTGCATGCATCGTTATGATATTTGATTTAAGATGATGTTGATATCATGCTTTTTTACTTCCAAATGCAAGGTCGTGGGGGAGATGACTGACCTATTTGGCAAGCCATGATCTGAGGTATATTGGTGTTGTAGGGGATGCCCCTATTCCACAAAGATGGAGGGTGGTAAGGCTACTAGCTACGCGTTGGGGTGGGCTTGAGTGATCGGTGTAGCAGTGCTAGTTAGAGTTTGGTGGGACCTAGGGAGAGGGTAGAAGTGTAGCAGCAGTCAAGGATGCAGAGTGATGGCATGATCGAGTTGAGGATGTAGAGGAGCTGGGCAGTTGCTGAGGAAGGATTATGGAGCTATCGTAATGCCTCAGGTTGGGTAGAGATCCTAACTAGAGGATTTACGATCGATGGATTGGATGGCTTGGCAGAGGTCATTTTTTAGACAAAAATGTCACTGGAGCAAGCACACTATTGCACCGCATACTCATGGCGATGGCTATGACTAGTCCAAATTTGGCTCCATATGCAGAGATTGGTCTGTTAGGGCCCTAAATAGATTTGATGGTTTCACTTTTTTTATGAGATTATGTATGTACTAGGGAAAGCACCCATGATGAGGATGCTCCCCTATATTTTGTTGACTTATTTTTCCTGGTCGTGGGCTAGTGGATGATGTGATATTTTTTGTACTCATATATTTTTTGATGTATATATGAGATCAATTTTTGGCGGCTCTCCTGATGTTTCATATGCGTCTATCTTTTTTGTGTATTTCTGCATTTTGTTTGAGATGTATCTTATGTTGATTTTTTATGTATCTTAATCGTTATATATATGGGATGCATTCCAGTATAGGATTTGAATAGTGATGTGATCAGTTTTATGATTTTGATCCCTTCGTATATGTGTAAATGTGATATGATCAAAACATATAGCTAACCTTTTTGCATGCAGATATTTCTTAAAAAGGCATGAATGACAGATTTGAAAGGTCATGTTTAACTATGATACAACTAGTTGGGAGGCAAGGAATACATGCAGGTGACATATACCTAGGTGGTGGGCATCGACCATGAGGCCTATGAGGACATCGTAGTCTAATTGATTGTTGGTTGTTGATATCATATAAAATAAATTAAAGAGATGAGGCATCTGGTCAAGAGAGTATATGGTCAAGGCATCAGCAGCAAGGTTTTGTGACCATCAAGATGCCCTATTAACAAACCTATGATGATAAGCTGGCGAAAGATCCATCTGTTGACACATGATGAGAGAATGACTTTAGAGAAAATCCATGATGAGATGATCATCATCAAAAAATAATTCATGGTGCATACATGTCTACTATAACATTTTATGAATGGAATTTTTTGAGGTAGAGACCATTGATGGGATGCTTTAGGAAAGTTCCATCGGGCTTTGATAGTATATATACCTCCTTGAGGAGGTAATGTTAATGATGTATGGGCCCTTCCATAGGGTTTCCAACTTTCCAATTCCTACTACTTCATGGGTGACTCCGCAGCAAAGGACTAACTCCCCCTCAATAAATGTCTGAGGGGTGATGATGCAATCGAATAAGGATTTTACCCTCTTTTTGTGGGCTTAATTATTCTAAAGGGATTGTTGTGCTATAAATGCATGTGATATAGGGGAAAATTTAGTTCTATGAGATGTTTTGGTAAATTTTCCACATATTAGTCTGAAACTAACTGAGGAGATTGTATGGGAGGAGAAACTGCTCATATTATGCGATGTTTATGCCTCATTGACATAACGAGATGGGATATCCTGTGGCAGTATCCATCTCTGGGTCATGGTATTATTGTGACGTAGCCTCCTTATATGGGTTGGTTTTAGCGCTGCTCTTGCTCCGTGGAACCGTGGAAGATATTGGCACTTCCTTGTGTGGTAAAATTGAGAGAAAATGTGACAATAACAACACGTGATTTTCTCTTTCTTGGAGAGATGCTTCTGTGGGATTTGGGCCACTAAGTGGAAGATGTTATTGAACTTACTTAGTTCATGACATTTGTTTATGAAATGGTTTATTTTATCACATAGGGCGCATGTGATGGATGATTTTCTTTACCATGTGGTTTTAGATCATTTTTGGCCCAATCTAGATTGATGGTGGTGATGGAAGGTCTAATGATGAGGGGCCTGTTTTGTTGTTTGCTAACGTTTCTCCTCAAACACAATAAGGAATCTAGGTGTCCTTCTTCCCCTGGTTGGGGAATGGGTTCTACGGACTCAGTATCGAACTCTAATAGATAAGAGTTTTCATTCATGAATCGATGTACACAACTTAATGATTCACGGAATCTGGGAAGGTGAGAGCACCTTCTCTTTTGATGGTTTTCTGCGCAAATAGTGCATGTATAATGCTGGCATCTAATTTTGCTTCTCTAAGCAACCTGAGGGATGGGGGTTTTTTGGTAAAGTTCCCATAGTTCTAGGCAAAGGTTTACCAGATGAGTAGGGTCATCACATAGAGAACATGGTAATGTGGAAGAGGGGGTTGGTTGTTCGTGTAGCCTTCGTGTGTTATGGGATGATTTTTTAGAGGATGAAGTTGATTTTTCTTGAATGTATAAGATCTCAAATTCATAGTATGTTTTAGGTTGGGATGGTGCTATTGGCTCATTAATGGTATCTTAATTGAGTGTTCTTAATTTTTCTCAGTATCGAGAGATATCAAGATAGTGATGAGTGTAGTGCCCATGTTTTTCACATATAGCACATGCATGATTAGTGTGTAATTCTTTATTACATATAGGCACAACATTTCTTCCTTTTTGTGGAGCTGATGTTACTGATGTTTTAGAGGCATGCATGAGGGTTTTCAACTCAACTAATTTGAGGCATATGTGGGTCGAGTGACTGAACTATTCACATAATGCACAAGCTTGTAGGGCCCTAGAGGAGTTTGAGGATTCTCCTCCTTTATCACTTTTCTTAGGCTTCTTGCCGACCCCGGTTAGTGGCAGTGCAATATATCTTTGAATATGGATGGTTTCATGATATGGAGGCACACAAATACTACCTACTAGGATATGTCCTAGATCAGTTGACATGGTCATTTGGACCAGATACCAGACTGATATCATGAGAGCCATATTTGGTAATGTAAGCGTTGTCATGACTTGGTGCTAGAAAATGTTGTGTGGGGTGTATAAAAAGGGTGTTTTCGTAATTGTGTGAGGTAGAGACATGGAATCAACAATTGAAAGGTGTGTGGTGTCTATAAATGGCTCTTGGGTTTGGGTGGTGTTGGATGAATTCATCCTATATACCGATGCTCTGGTGTGTGGAAAAGATTCTTGTATTACCAGAGGGTCACCTAGGAAGGTCCCTATGAGGGTTGATGGTTTAAAATGTCCCAGGTTGAGCTCAGTGTAAGTGGTGATCAACTAGTGGGAGGATGAGACTAAGGGAAAAACACCATGTTAGGCAGATAAATCCCTCTTGTTGACAAGAGTGATCTCCCTAGATCCTAGAAGAAAACTAGAAATCAACATACAATCAAGCTAATTCCTTTCGTGAATCTATCATTTTTGGAATCATAAGCTAACAAGGTGGGAAAAGGAAATTCATACATTATTACGACCTGACTGATGAATATTCCCTTTGTTCTTTAGTGCAACTCCTCCATGCTTGAATCTAGACCTGCACACATGGAAACAACAAAGGATCAAAGGCATATGCAACATAAAAGATTCAATAATTCAAACTAGTGATCAAGGAGACTAGCAACAAACATCATTCCAATGGAAAAATATAAATAACATCATTCCAAAGGAAAAAAATAAATAACATAAACCACCCATGAAATTGATCAATTAATCCATTAAATAATGAAGTCAGAAGAATTTCTTGTTTGTATTTATTTCAAAAACATAAAGGAGCTACAAAATCTGTGCATTGATGTTGTGAAGCTCCTCCCATTGATCTCAATCCTCTCCAAGAATGATAAGCTATCAAACTTGTTCCCCAAGCATAAACATACTCTCAGAAGCCTCCCCCAATTCCCCCACTTATGGCTTGGTTAATAAGACAAAAGGAAGTAGTTTGAGATCCTTAGTCCAAGGATGAGATCCACTAAAAGAGGGATGAGGGCTCCTTGAAGAATGGGAATTAGTTCCAACAAAAATGAGGTTAAGCTCGAATAAACATGAGTTTTAGGATTTCTATTGGGAATGATTTTCCCAACAATGCTTCTAGATCTGACTTTTTATTTTTACTTTTTATTGATTTACCTGCATAGTTTTTGTTGAGAAACAGAGCATAGTTCTGCGCTATTTACAATGGAAGAAATTGTATATGTGTTTCTTTGTTCAGAAAAACTATGTGAATACTCAAAAGCATGGTTTTGCACCATGAAATCCAAAATTCAACTTTATTCAAGGTATATAAATAGTTCACTTGCAAGGGAGTGCTTCATGACACTTGGATGGATGGAAAGAGATCCAATTTTGATAATTATTTATCATGGTGACAAAATGAAGTGCAAAACACCATTCGGTGTGTGTAAGGTTTCCTTTTCATAGTATGTGAGTTGATTAATAGTGATGGTGTTTCCATCATGGGGGAACATCATTGTTCTGAAAACTGATGAGAAGACTGCAAGCATCGCACACATATAGCATCGCCCTAGTAGGATGTTGTAGTCTAATTGTGCATCTAGTAGTTTGATGTAAATTAACATATTTTTTCTAGCCAACTTAACTAGCACACTAGGGTATAGACGAATGAGATTAGAAGGTGTTATCACCTAATAAGCAATTTCTAAATTGTTCACATCAGTTTGATTGTGAGGGTTAGGTGTTAGTCTGAGTTCAGTGTTTCCATGTTTACTTTAGTGTCTAAGTCTTAGGAGTCTTGGTAGTATGGTTAAATAAAGGTCAATAGTCTGTTCTCATTCACCACTGGTCCCATAACGTACATAGATTCCCTGTATCAAGCTTGTTTTAAAGGTTCTTATGTGTTATGAAACGCTTTCGGTGTTTTCGTAGCACATAACCCAAATTTTACACTGGTTGCACTACGAAATCGGAGATTCGTGCGTATCTGTAGCAAATATTTCCCAGCTGTCATATCTGTCAAAACCTGTTATGTTTGCATCACTAGTTGTCAGCTTATACACTTTCCCTATCATGTCCAACCGCTTATCCTCATCATTAGAGTCGTTAGGTACCTTGGTATGCTCAGATTGAAAGTTTCAAGAAGAGCCAAGTATTCACAGTCATAATTATGATTACATTCATTGCATGAGGAACAAATCGGAAAACGTTCAATTTGAATTCCTTAAACATCAAGCGAGGCAGCTATCAAACGAGGCAGTGCCAGTCTTTCAAATTTTCATTACGTTGGAATCTCATGGAGGAGTCTATAGAAAGAAAGGAACAAAGGTCAGGCAGATGCTTAAGGAGAAAACCTGAAGGTTTAGACATTATCTTGAAGAACAGAGAAGTTGAACGTGCATTCAAGTAGGTTGGCTGTTGGAATTTTTGCAAGAAACTTCAAGGAGGTCATGCGCAAATCACCAAGGAATTTGCCTTGAATTTCACAGGACTAAATTCAAAATTTGGGGTGCTTGAATTGCAAATCTCACCAGAGGTAATCTCCACAATCACTGAGATTCCAAGGGGACAAGAAAGATGGTTTAAAATTTTCAAATTTGATATGACCACCTGTAAAGAATTTCTAAAGCCAGAGTTTATTGACTTAGATTTAAACAAGTCTCTGCCCAGAAATTTTGTCAAGGACTCATATGCCAATTTACTTACTTGCATACATAGGTACTTTTCCTGTGAGGGGAGATATCATAAGGTCTATTCATATCACTTCAAGCTTCTATTGCATTTCACAGGAAGGATATCTCTTGATTTACCTTTCTACTTGTTTCGTAGCCTAGGCAAAATGTGTGACAAGGTTCAATTAAAGAAAGAAGCCTGTGAGACCTCATTGTTTCACCACGACTTAGTCAAGTTGATCGTTTTGCATGAGCTACAAAGAATAGACAAGGACTGGTCCACGCTCATATTTACGTCAGGCTTCAAGAATGAGACTGGCCTCAGTCCTCAAGCTATGAAAAATTCTCCACCAAAAATCGATCATCGTGCAGAAAAAAGATCCAGGAGATTTATAAAATTGAAGGCTATGAAACAAGTAAAGGAGCCCGCCAAATCAATGGTTATCCAAGACACACTCTAGCAGTCCCTGAAAGAAAAAACTCAAATCAAAGAAGGTGTACGTGAATCATATACAGGTGAAGTAGTTCAAATGAGAATGACTAGGAGCCAGTTAGCTAAAGAAAAGGCAAGACAGTGATTACTGAGGAAAGCCTGGTTTCAAAGGGAAACCTGAATGACTTACTGCAAGCTATTGATATTGAAGAATCTCCCCTGGTTCAAGCAGATTTGATAAAATCAGGTAAAGTTAAGACCAAAAAGATCAAAGCCTCATAAAAGCTCAAGTTTTATGATCAGGTTGCTAAATTTGTCTTTAAGCCGAGAAGACCTATGACAAGGCATTTCAAACAGGTACAAAAGATGCTGCCAGAAGCAGGTGAAACAGAGGAGATCGAAAAAACTCATGAAAGACCTATGAGTCCATTAGAAACATCTTCACAGCTGCATGAAGAGCTAAAAAAGACATTTATCCCTCAGGATGAATATAGTGTTGAAGAGCTAAAAAAGAAGTTGAGGTTACTAAACCTCGAAATTGCTAGATTGAAGAAAGCCTCAAGGAAACATGCAATCAAGGAATCTCATTTTAATAAAATGGAGGCTCTATGGGAAGACAAAAAATTTTCAATACCCGAGGCGGTCGACTGTAATACCCAATACTATACCTAGACAGTTCTTGCATTAAAGGAAGCAGAATTCATTAGAAAAGTTAATACGAACCTAAGAGCTGGGATTAGAGTCATGAAAAGGAAAATTGAAGATTTGAAGATCCAACTAAGCCAGCGGGAAAAATTTCCTCAGCTAAGGAAAAAGGTAAGGCTAAGTCCTAAATTTGGATAATTCACCTTTTTGAAATTTTCCTTGAAGGATGGTATATCTACATTCAGGTTTGAGCAAGCTCTAGGGCAGATGAAAAGATAATTCAAGAATGAAGGTTCAAGACAGTCCAATTGTGGCATCAAAACTGTGTTTTTGTGATTACACAGTAGTTTCGTAGTGTGCTATGAAACTGTTGTAGATGATGCCCAATGCACAACATTTCGTAGCGTGCTACGAAACTGCTGTAGCTACATATCATAACTGGTTGACCAATTTTGAGTGACCAAAGGGAAATTTTTTGAAAGGGAATTTCAGAGAAGGATCATTTACAATGTGCAAACAATCAGCAATGGAAAAACAAGTGGAAGAAAGATATATGAACTCAAGCTTTTGTTATACAAATGATCACTGCAAGTATTGTCCATGACTTTTCAAATAACTTTGAAGAGGTTTTGTCGTCACACAGGTATATGGGAAAGGTTTACAGCACATGAAGAACATGGAACTCCAATATATTTGTGGGTAATTAAAGAAGAACGACATGGTGAATTGGTTTTGAATATCCTTGAGGAAGCCAAAAGTATAAAAACAGGAGCAATTTCCTACTTCTTAACAACAGTAAAGGGATAATACATTAAGGACCAGTAAGGAGCTTCAAACATCCACCACAACTAAATTGAAGGAGACCACTTGTCAGAGAACGAGTTTTGATTGTAATAAATGCTATCACCAACATGATGTGGAGTTAGACTCCTAATTGTATTAGGTTTCTAGAGCAGTTAGTGGTAATTAATAGTTAGTTTAAAGTGTGAATAAGTGTCATAATAAGAAGAATTCGAATTCCCCTCATGCTGGAGGAGGAATCCCAGTTATGTAGAGAACTCTATATAGAGCAGAACATCTAATGTACAAAGTGTTGGAAAATTATTCAAAAAAGCTCTCATATTGTGCTTTGTGTAAAGACTCCATTCTTTAGTAATACAGTATTGGCTTTGCTTCTCAAGAATCAGAAGGAATTCGATGTATGAATGTCTTGTGTTGCCTTTTTCCTATTATCTACAGTGTTATGAATGTGTGATTACCTAGAAATCACTAACAGTGCTCTAATTTCATTCATACATTTGTAAACTGTGTTGGCTCTCTATGTGTTTGGTGTGTTCTACATATGTTGGATTCTGAATGCCCTGACTTCTATGTAAAGCTAACCTTACTGTCACTATTGAAGCATATCTGATTCCATAAGCCTAATGGATACTTTCTAATTGTGTTTCAACCTCTTATACTTGTTCATTTTGTTTCATAGAGTTAGCCATCTTATTCATTATCCAAATCTTTAATCTTGTGAGAGAGCCCTCTCAAGTTGGGGAGGCTAAGCCTCAGACTAAATTAGGTTTGAAAGAGTTACTTAAAGTCTACCTGATCAGCAGCCTATCAAGGTCTAGTTTTGAGATAACAAAAGGGTGTCCATTGTATGCTCTAAGTGTAATGCCAGAAGGCTTGAGTTAGGGGGATCCTAGTTTTTTTCAAATGAATTTGGACATGATACATGTGAAAGCCCCTTCGTCAATGATGCAATGATGAATGTTGATGTTTTGGACTAAGACTGATTGAGATTTGGAAAGCAATGGCTGATGGTAGTCATGGAGTAGCTTTATCCAAGTCGAAGACCATTAGGAACAAATCAGATGGGCCTATCGTGTCTAGTGTGGAAAGTAAGGCTTTCTGTTGGGTTGGGCATGTTTGCAGGACTTCTAATATTAACATTGCTGATGGTGATTTTTCTTGTTAGCCTCGCTAGAAAAAGGCCCAAAAATGGATCCATATATGCTCTTGAAGTCTCCAAATTTTCTTAAAATCACGCCAATGGATCCAAAAATGCTCTTGAAATCTTCAAGATTTGCTCAATATCATCCAAAGGTCAAAATAAGTGCAAGAGGAGAGCCCTTGGAAGGGTGGAAATACACTATAGCGAGGCAAAAACACTCCAAAACCATGAAAAACAGTCAAAGCATAGTAGCCATTAGATCTGGCCGATCAATGGCCCAAATCTAAGCAGCAAATCACAATCGGCACTACAGAGAGGACGACTTAAAGAAGGGGCACAAGACATTGCCGATCAGCGATCTCCGAAGATCGGATTGGCGGGTCGCATCGGCGAAGGCATTGATGATTTAAGGGCCTTTGGCATGAGCGATAAGTAATTGCAATCAGATTGCATCACTATATCGCAGCAGAGCAGCACCAAGTGGCAGAGCCTTTATACCTTCATATGGGTGATGCGATGATGTGGACTTGATAGTATTCTAAATATTATTTGATAATATTTGAGGTCCATAGAAAGTCTAGTTTCAATGCATTTTCAAATAGAAATGGGAACTTGGCAGCACCGATAGTGATGAAGCCCAGACCCGAAAGGGTCCAGGAAGCGAAATATATAGTATTTGAAGTCCACCAAAGGCCATTTTCATGTGTTTTTAGAGTTTTTCAAGCGTAATTCAAAATACAAAGGAAGCAAGGGACCAAGCCACTTGTGATAGGCGACAACAATATGAAGGGTGGACCCAATAGAGGAATAAACCATTTTTGAGGACTTTTGGAGTCTGAAAAGGATAGTGAGGGGTGGGATTTCTCAATGTTGCTATGTTTTCTGTTTAAAATAGAAAAAATCATTATTTTCAGTAGAAGTCCACAATATGTTCTATGTTAATAGAAAGCATGCATTGCTAAACATTTGAAAGGACCACATCACGCGCACCTTGTCCAAAATGAATAGAAGCATCAACAACCCAACACAACTCATCAAAACAAGCATCATGGGGCATCTCTGGCACGAGAGAGCTCCTAGACAACCCATCAAACTACTTGAAGGTGGTTATTCCTCTGTCAGAAGGATAAAACCTCTGAGCCATGCTTATTCATGGAATCAAATAGTTAAGGGATAGAGAGTATAGATTAAGACTCCAAGCCTTTGAGAGCTTAGGAGCATTATAAAAGGCCTATAAAAGGCTGGAAACTAAACATAACAAGGGTTCAACTTCTGTAGATTGTTCCTACTCTGTTCCTCCAAGCTTCTCATCTTCATTCTAGCAATATAAGCTTCTTTTGTTGTTATATGTTCAATGTCCATTTTCTCTGTTGTTCTATGCTTGCACTTGAATAGGTTATTCACGTTTTCTGTTGTGTCTAATGCCAGATAACTATCATCTTATCTCTGCATTGATAAATTATTTTTGCAAGTCTCATTTACTTCTTGTAGTTGTCCATTCATACGTGTTTATTTATGCAATCTGCTGGTACAATCAGTATTCTCCATCTATTCATTGAATCTATAAACTATTGAGCATTAATGGTATAAAGCCTTGTATTGTTGAGGGTGTTCATGCATGTCATAGCTACAACAAGATGAACTGCAATATAGGTCATGATTCTAAATTGTTTCTTGTTTATAACAACTCTCTTTTGAGTTTGACTCCCAATCAACAATAAAAAGTTAATCAAAATAACACAATCATTTCAAGAGCAGATTTTTATAAAGATGTAGAGGTTTATATTACACTTCCCAAGCCCATCATCAGACATTAGGAAGAAGTTTTTAACAACAAGAACATACCTAGTCTTGGATATGAAAATGATGTGTCCTTTCATATTCTAGACTATTCCAAGCCCATCCAGTTGCATACTGTTGGGTTTCTTCTAGATGATTTATATTCACCTATTCCTTCTCCACAACCACAGATTGTCAGATGCCAACATTATGATCAAGTTGGTCATGTGAAATATTAGTGTTTTGTTCTTCAACCTTGTGAGCATTATGGTAAGAACACTCATCATTCAAACATATTCTCCAAAAACAAGACTCTTGCATGTGGACATTCACCTTCAATGGATCACTTCTTAGCAACAATATTCAATAACCAATAAGATATACCGGTCATACCTATTGAAAATAACAACAAGAAATGATAAATATAGAAGTGCTAAAAATAGCACTGCTATAAATAGCATTTCGGGATACCTTCCTATTTTGGTTAGTCCCTGAACTAAAATAAAGAAGTAAAATTCGAATTTATTCTTAGCAGTTGTTTGATAAAAAATAATTAATTCATATTGATTTAATTAGTTGGAGAAAATCAAACATGAAGTCTAGGTGAGGACATGCAACAGTTATCCCATTGATTGAGGAATTTATCACTTAGTTAAAGAGATAAGGATGAGTTGTAATTTGAGTTGTAATTAGTTAGCTTATTTAAATGAGTTAAGTCTAGTTAGATTAGTTCTAATAGTTTGTTGAACTAATTGTGAGTTCAGTTAGTTAATGCATGCATGCATGTAACTGTTGCACTTCATATAACTGAATATTCTCTCATAAATAACTCATGCATGTCAATTCAGAAAGAGACCCAGTTGAGATCAAATGATGGGATAGTGTACTATCAGTTGCAAGACTATTCCATGGAGGATATCTCTTGCATGTAGAAGGAATTCATTCCTTGGAGATTGCGCAGTTACTTTTTGGTTTGGTGAGTGTGTGATGAGGCCAATTCACACAGGTCGTAGCATTGGACCCCAAGGAAAACTGTGCAAGGAAATAGGAGGCTTGGAGAGCTGAGGGAAGGCATATCTTGTGTCTATTCAGCCTATGAGATGTATTGTTCGATTGCAAAGAGAGAAAGATAGCTTGTGAGCTGATTCTTTGTGTAATCTAAACATATTTCCACTTGTATGATAATACAGAGATCGGGGTTTTTAGCTAATGATTTCCCCAAAGTATTCTTTTGTGTTCATGTGTGGTTGATTTCTCTTCATCTATTATATGTGTTTTGTTTGATCTTTGCTCATATTCGATTAAGCTTCCGCAAGTTTGTTGTAGAAGTAGATCTTGTATTTTTCTTTAGTATACTGCATAATCTATTGATCTACAATGGAAATTTCTACATGGTATCAGAGCAAAGGTGATCAACGCGAATAATAGTATACAAAGAAGGGAGAAGTTTGAAGATTCAAATTCCTGATTATAGAAGTCAAATTCTTATCACATCTCAATTTCACTAATGGCATTCAGTGGTTTAAGACTCGATTATGCCCTTGATGGCAGCTCGAATTATATAGCCTAAGGATTGCATGGAAGTAGTATTAGAGTAAAATGGTCTAAAGGACTTCATTGATCAAGAAGTCCCCAAGTCAGCAACAGCTAATGCTATAGAATTGGCAGAATGGAAGAAATGTGTCGCTAGAGCAAGGAGAATCCTCCTAGAGGGAGTTCGAGACCACATTGTCTCGAGCCTCCATGGGAAGGAGACACCATTTTTGATGTGGAAAACATTGAAAGATCTATATTAGAACAACAGTGATCAGATGAAGCTGGCGCTGAAAGACAAGCTTTGAAAAACCAAGTGTGAAAAGGGCGACACAATCTCTACATATCTCAAAGCTCACCCCCTGTAGGGATGAGCTTGGAAGTGTAGGGATCACAACAGCCGATGATGACATGGTGAGTATTGCATTCCTCAGTCTTCCTAAGAGCTAGCATAGCTACCAAGACTCGGTTAATGGAAGAGAAAAACTACGAGATTGGGAACAAATTTGGTCAGATCTAATGCAGGAGGAGATAAGAAGAAGCACCAAAGATTGATCCTCAACAAAGCAAGATGATGAGGAACATCTAGCCTTAGCGAGTAAGGCGATGAAAGGGAAAGGGAAGGTGTCCCATCCCAAATCCAGTTCTTCCCATGGTGGGAAGAAGTTTGACAAATCGAAACTGTGATGCTTTCATTCTCATGAAGTGGACCATTATGCTACGAATTTTCCATAGAAGAAATCCAAGAAGGGACCCTCAAAGGGATCTGATGGTGAGGCACTAGCCTCATAATTTGAGTTGGATTTCACTCTTATTGCATGCATGGTTTCATCCATGGTGGGATGTGTGTGGTACCTGGACAGTGGAGCTTCATTCCACATGTCAGGTGACAAGAATATTTTCAGTACCTTGGACAAGAATGATCTCTAGATGCGGATCAAGATGGGTGATGATGGAAAGTACCATGTTTAAGGTGAAGGTGTGGTTGTGTTTCAAAGGGAGCATAGAGCTCCCCTCACCCTGACGGATGTAAAGTATGTACCAAGTCTGAAGAAGAATCTTGTGTCCATTGCTATGCTAGAAGATAAAGGCTATGATGTAGTCTTTATTAAAGGAAAGGTATTCCTGAGGCATATCGGCACTGGACAGACCAAGTGAATCAGGATTCGAGTAAAGAATCTCTACAAGCTGGAGGTAGACGACTATGTTGCATTGAGTTCCAAAGCTGAAATGTTGTAGAGCCAAGATGTTGGCAAGCTATGGAATAGAAGATTGAGCCACTCGCACCATGGAGCCCTAAAGATTATGCACCAAATTTCTACCAGACTTCCCAAGGGATAACTCGAGCAAACGAATATATGTAAAGGTTGTACCTTAGGTAAGTATGTGAAATATTCCTTTCTGGATCGAGACAGTAGAGCTAGAGCAATCCTGGAGAGATTTCACATAGATGTGTGTGGACCATTCTCTAGAGCCTCCACTGCTAAACAAAGTTACTATGTTATTTTTATTGATGATTTTTCTTATAGATGTTGGATCTACTTTATGCAAAAGAAGGATCAGACCTTCTTGAGGTTTTCTGAGTTTAAAGCCTTTGCAGAGAAAAAATCTAGAAAGAAAATAAAAGCCTTGCATAACGACAATAGTGGAGAGTATGTCTCCCAATAGTTTAAGGACTTCTGCGCTGCAGAAGTAATTAATCGGGAGTTGACGGCACACCATAACCCACAATAGAATGGGGTGGCCGAAAGGAATAATAGATCGATTATGGGAGTAGCTCGAGCGATGTTGTATGACCAAAGCCTACCATTGCATTTGCGGGCTGAGGCATGCAATATAGCAGTATACTTGTAGAACAGAAGCCCACACCATATATTGGGAATGAAGACACCTATGGAGGCCTTTTCTAGGAAGCAACCAGATGTGAGTAACTTCTAAATCTTTGGATCATCAGTTTATTGCCATGTGACCAAAGATTCCCAAAAGAAGCTAGATCCAACAGCTGAGTTAGGAATACTTGTGGGGTACACAGATACACCCCACAACTATCGGGTGTACCTACCTACCAGTCAGAGGACAGTGGTACGTAGGGATCTAAAGTTCGATGAGCAGAAAGCCATGTGATTATCACTTGAGAGCAAGCTCAGGTTGCATGCAAAGGAGGAACTTTCAGTTCCTAAGGAGGAGGAGCCTTAGATTTATGCGGAGGAGCCACATGCAGAGGATCCAGTAGTGGAGACATCCACTCATGCTGAGTCTTCGAGATATGGGCAGAAATGCTCAAGGGAAGCTAACAGGTTGATGCTGGATGCGCGGGAGAATGTGGGACAACGATATTCTCAATGCGGATAGAGAAGGTCACTCGAGCGGTACACTGGGTACATGGCCCTGATTGGGGAGTGTGTAGAGTCCGAGCCTTCTTCATTCGAGGAGTCAGTGCAACAACCAGTCTGGGTTGATGCAATGGTGGAGTATGACTCCATTGTTCGAAATTGTGTTTGGGATGTTGTCCCAAGACCTCAGGACAAGTCAATGGTGAGTTCCAGATGGCTTTACAAGGTAAAGCAGGCAGTTGATGATAGTGTTGAGAAACATAAGGAAAGGTTTGTTGCCCGTGGTTTCTCACAGGTCGAGGGGATCGACTACGATGAGACCTTTGCTCCTGTAGCAAGGTACTCATCTATCATATCGATGTTGGCACTATCAGCTCAGATGGGTTGGAAGATCCATCAGATGGACCTGAAGACAACATTCCTTAATGAGAAGATTGAGGAGGAGGTGTACATTGAGCAGCCAGAGGATTTCGAGACCTTCGATCATGAGTCGCACGTGTGCCAAATCAAGAGGGCTTTGTATGGGCTGAAGCAAGCACCTCATTCTTGGTACACCAGGATCGACAGCTATTTCACTGGGTTAGGCTTAACCAAGAGTGAAGAAAATGTGAACCTTTACCACATCATGGTAGAAGGTAAGCCATTGATCATTGTTATTTATGTCAATGATCTGATTTTGATAGGTGATGATCAGCTGATCTAGTCTTCCATGGAGGACCTTGCAAGAGAGTTCAAGATAAAAGACGTGGGTCTTATGCACTACTTTCTAGGCATGGAGGTGTGGTAGAAATATGGGGAAGTTTTTGTGTCTCGAGGCAAGTATGCTAATGAGATACTCATGTGCTTTCACATGGAGAAACGCAAGCCCATGCAGACTCCTCTAGATGGGAACTGGAGGAAGGAGGATGCTACTTTAGGTGAGGTAGTAGTTGCTACTATTTATCGACAGCTTATGGGTTCACTTATGTATCTAGTGAACACACAACCAGACTTATGCTTTGCAGTGAACTAGCTGAGTCAAGCTATGGTTCAACCTACCAAGTTGTTTTGGAAGGAAATGAAGCATGTGTTGAGATACCTCATAGGCACATCTCAGTTTGGATTATGATATAGACATACAGAGGGAGGGAAGCTTCAGGGCTTCACAGATGCGAATTGGGCAGGGAGTCCATCAGATCGAAAGAGCACTTCTGGAGGAATCTTCAACCTTGCTTCAACTACAGTTTCTTGGTACAACAAAAAACAGAAATCAGTTGCACTTAGCTCAGCAAAGGCTGAATACATGGCTGCTAGTCAGGCTACATGTGAGGCCATTTGGATGTGTAAGATTCTAGTGGGAGTTTTTGGTTAGAGGATGGATCCAACTGTGATTTATTGCGATAATCATAATTGTATCAAACTCTTTGAGAATCCAGTTTTTCATGACAGGTCCAAGAACATTGATATCTGGTATCACCATCTTCGAGACTGTGTGATCAAGAGGATCATGTTGTTGCTGTATGTTTCGACCAAGGAATAGGATGCAAATATTTTAAATAAGGCATTGTCAAAATGCAAGTTCGAGTTCCACAAAGACAGAATTGGGGTTACTGATAATCCCTTTCTTGTTGAGAGGGAGTGTTTAAAGTAGCAACAAGAAATGCTAAATATAGAAGTGCTAAAAATTGCACTACTATAAATAGCATTTTGGGATACCTTCCTATTTTAGTTAGTCCCTGGCCTAAAATAGAGAAGTAAAATTCGAATTCGTTCTTAGCAGTTATTTGATTAATAATTAATTAATTTATCTTGAGTTAATTAGTTGGAGAAAATAAAACATGAAGTCTATGTGAGGACATGCAACATTTATCCCATTGATTGAGGAATTTATCACTCAGTTAAAGAGATAAGGATGAGTTGTATTAGTTAGCTCAGTTAACTAAGTTATGTCCAATTAGATTAGTTCAAATAGTTCATTGAACTAATTGTGAGTTCAATTAGTTAATGCATGCATGCATTTAATTGTTTCACTTCAGATAACTAAATATTCTCTCATAAATAACTCATGCATGTCAGTTCAGACAAAGACCCAGTTGAGATCAGATGATGGGACAGTGTACTATCAGTCGCAGGAATATTCCATGGAGGATATCTCTTGCATGCAGAAGGAATTCATTCCTTGGAGATTGCGCAGTTACTTTTGGGTTTGGTGAGTATGTGATGAGGCCAATTCACACTGGTGGTAGCATTGTACCCCAAGGAAAACTGCGCAAGGAGATAGGAGGCTTGGAGGGCTGAGGGAAGGCATATCTTGTGTCTATTCAGCCTGTGAGTTGTATTGTTCAATTGCAAAGAGAGCAAGATAGCTTGTGAGCTAATTCTTTGTGTAATCTGAACATTTTTCCCCTTGTATGATAATATAGAGATCGGGATTTTTAGCTGAGGCTTTCCCCAGTGTATTCTACTGGGTTCATGTGTGATTGATTTCTCTTCATCTATTATATGTGTTCTATTTGATCTTGCTCATATTTGATTAAGCTTCTGCAAGTTTGTTGTAGAAGTAGATCTTGTATTTTGCTTTAGTATATTGCATAATTTGTTGATCTACAATGGGAATTTCTACAATACCAAAAAAATTGTTCTCAAGTATTGATTTGTCTTGAAGTGAATATTTATTCATCTTCTCACCTTGTATTTGATAGGAGGGTAATTGATGGTCAATCACTTGCTTCGAATAACTATCAAGCGATCCTGAGACACAACTTTAAACCAAAGTCAACTGCCAAAGCCTAGAGCTAGAGTTAGCCATAGTTAGTTCAGAGTTGTAGCCAAAGACAGAGTCATGCAACATGATCATGTTTTTTGGTTGAAGATCTACCTTAAACCACCATTTGGAGAAGCCTTCGGTTTCTGCTACACATTTTGTGGTCATCTTCAAACCATTATCAGGGAGTACTTCCACTAGTAGAAGACTTCAGTGTCTAGCTAGATTTGGAACTGTTCAAGGAACTTCTTCAAGATTTATTTCTAGAGTTGGTAGTCAACCTTAAACCAGCATCGATAGAGACATCGAGTTCTCCTATTTTTTATGGTCTTCCTTAAACCACCATTTCTGAGAGCTCATTCAAGCATTGGCTATCATGCATTTTTACATTTTAGCTCTCTTCTTGGACTCATATACACCCCTTCAGATTAAGAGGGGAATATTAGACACCTAATCTGTTAGGGTTTTGGTGGACAATTACTGCATGTCTAAGAAACCTTGGAAGTTAAATCCAATGGCTTGTATGTTGAATTTATGTATATATCATTCTTAATAGAAGTTGAATTCATTTCCAATATTTATGTCTAAATTCATGTCATGTGCAGGGTATAAATACTTTATCCTCAACTAGATATTCATGATCTGGCTGCATTAAATGTGGCATGAAATGAAAATAAAGAATAACCACCACCTTTCCATTACCATTGAATTATAGTGCAATGTAAGTATGTGATAATTTCTTTTTTTGGATACGCTACAATCACCCAAATCCAAAATTCGCCTTTTATATAATTATAATATTTCACATAAATAATTTAATGAATGTTACAATAATATATAAAAGTTCAAATACAAACGAAAATGTAATAGAGAAAAGGCTAAATGAAATCTACAAGAATTTGAAGTACAAAGAATGAGTTACAAGTGATAAAAGGAATCAAAGAAATATCATGGCTCATTCCTAAAGAGAATATGATAACAATTAATCTTAGATCAGTGATTGAAATTTATGCTAATATACATATGAATAATTTTCATATTTATACAAGTAGACTTACCAGTATAATAATATGGTTATAAATTTGGCTTAAATGGTGACCAAACTTCTTTAAATGTTTAGAAATGAGAAAGTATGGTTTCTAAGTTCATCACTTAAGTTAGTGTTTCTATAATGAAAGTTTGTCATCTTCAATTGCATACGTGTCACAAGTTTCAATATTGAAATCTTTCGTATTAAGTTAAAGAATCTAGATCAAAAAAAATAATTGGGTTTACTTTGTTGATGAATATCCTATCATGGTAATTCATTAATTAGGCTTTAAAAATTGCGAAAGATTAATTCCATATATTATAGTGGTGGGAGCTTGTGGTGCAAGATACATAGAGGCTTATATGTATTAGAAAATAATTGTGACAAAACTTCTTTAAATTTTTAGAAATGAGAAAGTATGGTTTCTAAGTTGATCACTTAAGTTAGTGTTTCTATAATGAAATTTTGTCATCTTCAATTGCATAAGTGTCACAAGTTTCAATAATAAAATCTTTCTTATTAAGTTAAAAAATCTAGATCAAATAAAATAATTGAGGTTTACTTTGTTAACGAATATCCTATTATGTTAATTCATTAATTAGGCTTTAAACATTGTGAAAAATAAATTCCATATATTATAGTTGTGGGAGGTGGTGGTGCAAGATACATAGAGGTCTATATGTATTAGAAAATATAAATAAAGTATTTGTGGGAGGTGGTGGTGCAAGATATATGGAGATTTATATATATTGGAAAATATAATCGAAATATTTGGTAAAATAAGAGATATCTAGTAAACATAGGGTTTTATTTTATTTTTAAATTAAAAAGATGTGATGAGAATGGTTCAACAAAAAAAATTGGTAAATATGTATTAATATCCATTAAAATGTAATATTCTTTTTTATGATGTGGTCAAGATAGATTACAATAATAGTATTTCCATGTGGTATTGCTTCAGTGTTTCAGTTTAGTAATTTGATAAGTAGTAGTGCATGTTGTTGGAAAGGGGTTCATTATTATTTGTGCATGTTGTTGGAAAGGGATTCATTATTATTATCATCAGTATGTATAGTTTCTCTAATTATTAATAAAATAAATGGTTGTAGTTTTCATAATATTTTATGTTTCGTTCTAGTATTCATGTTTTCCTAAAAAGAATTCAAACTGGAACATTATAGTATTCAAGATATTTTCAATTGTTAGTGGGCCACGGGTTAAATCCCTGTTGTCGTATACTGTGTAATGAGGTCGCTCCCCATATTTGCGGGACATTCATTGTTGCGCATCAGTGTTACATCCATCATACAGAATACAAATTCGTGGGGCCAGACATCCATAGTGCAATAATCGAGGGTTGCTCCTGATTTTTAGTGACATCTGCATCATTCGAAGGAAAAAGGTTTATAAGTCTAGGAGGGTTTTATTGCCAAAAATCATTATTCACATGAGAACGATTTAAGTATTTATTATTATTTTGTTTGTTTTGTGTTTTTAAGGAAATTTCAAAAGGGTCAAAATATTATTTCCAACAGTTTCAGGAAGGTTGATTTTGCAAGAGAATTTCTTCTATGTGAGTCATGGTTGCATTGAGTTATTATTTTTATCTAAAAACTCAAGCCTGGTATAAATTAAGAGGTTGATTTTGCAAGAGAATTTCTTTTACCTGAGTTATGGTTGCATTGAGTTATTATTTTTATTTAAAAATTTAAGCTTGGTATAAATTAATTTATTAAAAAGTGTAAATTGATTTTATTGAAGAAAGTTTGGGAGAGAGAAAGAGGGTTATGTATTGAGATTCATTGATGCCAAGTTAATGTGTTGTCACTTTTTTTTTGGAAACACCATAGGAATCAACATAGTAATACATCGGCTAGTTATCTAAGATGCAATAGTTCTATGGATTAAAAATGGAAACAACGTATCAGAAGCAAGAGCGGAAAAATAGGACTTTCTCTTGGAAGGTCCATGCTATCCTTTAGTAGTTAAAAGATATCTGAAAGGAAGATGTAAAAGTAAGTGCCTCTTTGAGCTTAGATCCAGATTATAGGGTACAAAGTTAGGAGATATCCTCCTATGCTCGAAGCATTAGACATGGCTTTATGCTTAATAGAATCATCTGATTGGAAAGGTTCAAGTTGGGCCCTCAAGCCATCCATGTTTGCTTTGATACAACCTAGGTTCATGGAACATTCTTGTGAAAAGGTTAGAGTCATCGCCACCTCTTGTCTTAGTAAAATCTTAGCTTTAACAGAGTCGCCACCACCCTAAAATGTTGACAACATGAGAATAATTTTTCAGTTAATGGTAGAATCCCTCCAAGGGTTGGACAATATCAACCTTCTTACCTTTTTTCGAAGGTGAAAATTTTTAGAGCATGTGGCCAAATTCATATTTGGTATGCTTAAACTAGATCTAGAGTGTGATGACTTAATCCTTTAGATGCTCCAACACTTGTGTGCCAACATTACAACTTGTCATCCAGACTATGTAGAAATATACATGCAAGAGATCATGTCCCTAATATTAGGAGAAGATAAGGCCATTTGAAAAAACTAAGGTCCAAATTGTTGGCCATTTGGTGTAAGGAGCTAATTGTATGAATTGTTTCCTATGAACTAACTGAGGTCTTGGTCAAACAGAACATAAAATTACTGAGAAAGGAGTTGACCAACAAGGAACTAACAATCGTTGGTGGGTATAGAAAGAATAAACCAAGGAAATATTTATGCTTTGTATGCGAGGGACCTTGGGTACTTAACCACTCATGCTCAAGTGTCATAAAGGAGATAACAAAAACAGAGCAGAAAGAGACTCTTTCCAACCATTTCGATGAGGATTCCTCCACTGTAGTTTAGTCCATTGATTTGTGGGAGAACATCCATGGAGGATACAAGCAGTCAAGTAGCTGTTAAGTTGAGCAACAAAATATTTTTGTGAGCACAAAATACCAAGGAAAAGACATGCAGGGAGACTTGCAGGGTGAGTCATTAGTGATGGACCAACACGATGAACACTTAGAGGTGCATGAGTAAAACAAGCATGATGAGAACTTAGGAGAGCATGGATATAAGGAGGAGGATGAACAACAGATTGTTTCCACATGTGGAGAAGGCCAGGGAGAAGGCATTCAGGGACACTTGAGTGAGGATCCAGTGATTGTGAACCAACATAGTGAGCATGAACATGAGGGGGAGCATGAAAAACATACTGTGCAGGAAGAGCCATCTCTAGAGGGTCATTCAAAGGCTCAAGTTGAATCTGTGATAGTTGGGCATTCAGTGTAGACATATACAGAGACATTTAATAGGACACCTGAATTGCCAAGAGAGGAATTTTAGGAAAATATTAAGCATTTTAAGACAAATCTTATGATATTAAAGCAAAGAATCGAGACTTTCTAAGGCAATGTCTTATAGGAGAACAAGAAAATTGAGGAGCTCATAGGGGTATGTTCCGACTTAGTAGCCAAGCTGTCTAGGTTTGAGGAATTGTTCAAGTACCTGATCCGGATCTTGGGGAGGGCCCCAAGATCTGAGTAATTGTCGTACCAAGAAAAGAACAAAAGTGAACCAAACCATAAAATAAATCATGAAATAACTCTTATTAAAACAAATGATAGTTGCAACTACATTGTGCTGGAGAATTGTCCTCTTTCAAAAAGAGACTCATCATTTATAACATTTTTAGTCACATTACCATGGGAAAATTTCCATTCAGATCATTACCATGGGTGGATTTCCATTTGGATCATTACCATGGGCGGATTTCCATTCAGATCATTCCTCCCTCCTTAGGAAGCAATGGTCCCCATTGCATGAAGTTCCCTCTGGAGAAGATTTTATTGAAGATGAGTTGTGGATTACCATGTGTTGTTGAAGACAAGGGGCTTGTGTGGTTGACCCATAACTGAGGGTTTGTGGATGACCCATAACAATGATGCATGAAGATCTATGGATAGAGATACCCTATAATTCTTGTGAGCCAATTGTGATATTGATAGTGTGTGGCCAAGCAAATGGATTTTCCTGGCAAGGGTTTTGCATGGCTGACCCATAACCATGATGAACGAGAGATACCCTATAATGTTGGTGGGCCAACTGTAGATGGATAGTATGTGGCCGAGGAAATGGACTTCACTATCAAAGGGTTTTGTGTGGTTGACCCATAACCATGATGAACGAAGAGTCAAAGATAGAGATACCCTGAAATGCTAGTGGGCCAACTATGAGGTGGACAGTGTGCCCGAGAAAATGGACTTCGTTGGAAAAATGTTTTGTGTGGTTTACCCATAACCATAATGAACGAGAGTTCAAGGATAAAGATGCCCTGTAATGTACTTTGAGATCACTTGTCAATCTATCTGGTGGAGATCCGGTGGCTTATATTTGTAGATTCTCACAATCCAATGAGATGTTGTAAAGACATCATCCAAGTGAACAAGTTTCACATTTTTTAGTCCCATGGTTGTGAGTTGATAGGCCCACCATGACATTGCCTTGGAATTAGAAGGGTACTTTGTTGCAACCAAAAATATGCTTCAAGATAGTAAGCAAAGATAACATTATCACAATAAACACCCCTAGCTAATAGAAAATCATAATACAAAATTCTAACACACTATTGTTCTAGAAATAATAAGACATGAACCATAATTTTCTCCATAGAAAACATGTGTATATCTAATAGCATAATGTGTAAGGCCTCTCATAAGATTTGAAAGGAAAGAAAAATCATTGCCCCAGATAAAGGTGGTGTCCCTAGAGCACTTGCAATGGATAAAAAGGTAGTAAACATTGCCCCCATATGGGCTACACCACTTGCAAAGTAATGAGAATAAAAGTAAAACAATAGCAATATTCCAAAACAAAGTTGCCATGACAGACAAAGTCCACAAACACCCTTCAAAACAGTCTAGCTAAACCATGAAATAAGACCATATAATTTGTTTAGATAGCCTTCCATTGCAATAAGTGCAGCAAACCATGTAAGAGTGTCCCACACCACTGATTCATCCAAGTACTCCTTCCATGTCACAACACCTGTGTAGAGTAGGATAGCATCCAATTTCAGCATTCCCCCAAATACCCAAAGACCCACCGTGACCAGTAGTGTGCAGCTCATGATGATCTCATTCTTGGTCATCGGTCCCATCTTCTGTAGATTTTCCCTCGTGAGCTTCAGTGCATCAGGGCTTCTATTGACATTGGACAGATATATCACATAAAGAATAAGAAGTGAAACAATGATCATATCCTCCTCGTCAAGCTTATCCTCTCCTTGCAACAACAGAATAACATCAACAAAATCAGATTGATCACCCCTTTCTTTACACTGCTCTTCCCGACGGTGATCCTTGATGAAATTTTTAATGAAAGTTATCACACTCAGCATGAGGCAGGCGCAACGAGCATGGATTCGAAGAGGGTCTAACAGTCGCAGTCATGGGAGATGATCCACCCAATTGAAAGCTCCTAATAGTTGGAACCCTTCATCAACCATCTCCATCATCTTCTTCACTTCTTCATTCTCTCGAGACATGTTGAACCTCCTTCCAAAGACGACGCTTCCTATGATATTGTTCATCGCAACTCCTTGCAGGTGTTGTCTAACCCTAACAACACCGTTTGAATGAAACTTGTTTTGGATATCAGCGAACATTTCCACAACATCGACTTGGCAGCCAGCTTCGTGGGCAGTGATCTGGTGAGGAGCAAAGATGAGCAAAAGCAATTATTCTGAGCAGCCTCCAGTAGTCCCCGTTGGGGGCGAAACCAATATCCCTCCCGAACAACAACTTTTGTGCGGATTGCTTGAGGGGTCTATTGGCAAAGTGAGGGGAGGTGAGCAACTCTTGGGCCACCTCAGCATACGACGTGATAATATTTGGCATGTAGCCCAAGCTAAAGGACATCAGCTTCTTCACACCATGAAGACAAGCCAGAGATTCAAGCTTGTGGTGAGCAAGGCTGACGCTCATGTCCATTAGACTTCTGATAATCAGCCATCCTTTTGGGCTAGGAATGAAACGCGACCTCTCTTATGCCTTCTAGTCCATGAACAACCTCCTCTTAAAAATGTAATTTCACCTGTCGCGTAATTTACTTCCAGCAAAACCATTCAGGAAAACCGCCAACCTCCATCGGACCGCTTTTGCTAAAGGACTGGTTTTCCTCCAAATGCGCCCGATGCAATAAAATTTTGGCACGCATCCAATTGTACTTTCTTCAAAACCATTTTTCATCGGGACATAAAGTTCGGTAGATATGGGCCTTCTGATATTGACCACATCCGTCTAATTGAAAAGAAGGCAGGCCATAGTTGATTGAAATTAAAGTTGCATACAGGAATGCACCATGGACATAACGTGAAGTTTTCATTTTGACCGCCAGTAAAACTATAAATGAAATTTATTATGGGATGGTAAATGTTTTAATTTTTGTTTGCATGGAAGTATGGCGAATTTAAAAATAGGTATGGGTAAGTCAATGCACCATTAAATTTTTTTTGGTTTTGGTATATGTTTTGTTTTTTGTCTTCATTCACATTGGTATGGTAATGTGTAATGAAAGGGGAGCACAGCAGTGCGAAACTTGAGCAGGGCTAGCGTGGTGTGAAACACACAGGAGTGTGAAACAGAACATTGACGGTATGTATTTTGAGAATATGTAATTTGCCAATACGCAGCAGCGTGATGTAATTTTTTTTTTTGGTTGTTAAAATGAAGGGAAGCAAGCTACAATATGAGCGAATGAAGAATTGTTTTAAACAGCAGTGTAAATGGTGTGAGTAAAGAAATGGTTTTTCACCCCACAGTGAATGTAATGTAAGAAATTTTTATTTTACAGCAGTGAATGTAAAAGTTTTTCACATAGCAGTGAATGAGGATTTTACACAGCAGTGTAAAATTATTTGTAAAAGAGACAGAGTAACAATGTTTTTGTGGAAGTTCTTGCTGAATCCCTCTGATAAGAGGAAGAAATATGTATCAGGCATTTTATTAATGAATATAAAGGCTTTTATGGGTGTGAAAAATCTATGTTCCCAGAAAAAAATTTAGTTTCCCTGTGTTAAAGATCCTGGAGAAAAACAGAGCATTGTCTTTGTGTGCAGTTTATTTTGTTTTTGGTAATTTTACCAGAAAAATTCCCAAGAGTGGTATCAGAGCTTGCTCCAGGCTCTTTGAAGGTGTCAAAGAATCTGAAGGAAGGAGTTTCTTGTTGTTGCAACTTCTCCAGCAAAGTGAAGACATAGTCAAGAAAGGAATCAGGTATTTCTCAAAGTTTTTTTTTTTCTTGTGTTACTGCTGAAGAAATAGTCAGTATTTTAAATACACAGTCAAGGATTTAGAAGCATAGCTGAGAATGCAAGGAATGGCTAGCACAAACACTAGTATGAGTATGTTTAATATTCAGCTCCCACAGTTTAATGGGAAAAACTATGACTATTGGGCAATAACCATGAGAGCCATGTTTGCTTCACAAGATTTATGGGAATTATTTCAAGATGGTTTTGAAGAACGAGCAGATGAAAATGAGTTTAATAGATTAACTCAGAGAGAGAAAGATCTGCTGAAGAGCAATAGGAAGAAGGATTCAAAAGCCCTTGTATTTTTGTATCAATCAGTGCATGAGAGTGTGTCTCCAAGGATAGCAGTAGCCAAGATATCCAAAGAAGCATGGAAAACTCTTAAGATAGCCTATCAAGGCATGGATAAAGTGAAGATAGAAAAACTACAGTTGCTGAGGAGAGATTTTGAAAATATTTGCATGAAGGAGTCAGACAATATTGACTCATTCTTCACACATGTAATTGGATTGGTCACACAGATAAGGACTCATGGAGAAGTTCTTGAAGAAAGGAGGATTGTGGAGAAACTATTGAGGATTCTACCCTCAAATTTTGATGTGATTGTCACCACCATAGAAGAGACAAAGGATCTCTCGAAACTTCTCAATTGATGAGCTACATGCATCACTGATAACACATGAGCAGAGGTTGAGTAGAAATAAAAACTCATCTCTAGAACAAGCCTTCAAGACCCAGATGTCTTTTGGAAGAGGAAGAGATCAAGGCAGAGGAAACAAGAGAGGAAAGAGGTAGAAGCCAAAATAGAGGTGGAAGAGGCAGTCCAACAAACACTCAAGGAAGAGGCAGCAATCCAAATCAGAACCAAGGCCAAGGCAACAGCCAACAAAGAGGACAACAACATGCCCAAGGACCAAAGGTATGAAAAATCCAATGTCCAATGTTATTACTGTAAAAAATATGGGCATTATGCAAATGAATGTAGGAAGAAGTAGCATGATATGAATAATAGATCTAATGCAAATATCACTAGAGAAAATATCAGCCAAGATAATGTGTTGTTAGCTTGTAACATGGCTGAAACAACCAGTAATGATATATGGTTTCTAGATTTCGGTTGTAGTAACCAAATGACAGGAAACATAGCCCTGTTTTCCAATTTAGATCAAAATGTGAAATCACAAGTCACACTTGGGACTGCTAATAAAATTTCTGTTATGGGAAAAGGAGAAGTTAAAATATTTACAAAGAAAGGTGAAAACAAAACCATAGCAGATGTCTATTATGTTCCTAGAATGAAGTGTAACCTCTTAAGCATTGGGAAGCTTGTTCAAAAGGGGTACAATGTTTTCTTTGTGAATGATGTATGCACCATCATGGATAGAGCACCCAGCAAACAATGTATTGCTGAAGTGAAGATGACAAGGAACAAGATGTTCCCTCTCAGAATAAAGGCAGATTTGAAAAACAAAGAAGTAATTGCAGCAGTTACCCAAGAGGCTTTCCAAAGAGTACCAAAGGATGAAAATTGGTTGCGGCACTGGGGATTTGGACATCTCAACTTTGGAGGTCTTAACTTGTTGAGTAGAAAGGGAATGGTAAAAGGATTACCATTGATAGAGAAATTGGACAGCCTTTGTGAAGGTTGCATCTTGGGGAAACAACACAGAGAAAGTTTTCCATCAGGGAAAAGCATAAGGGCAAAAGCACTCCTAGAGATTGTTCACTCAGATGTATGTGGACCGATGCAAACTCCATCACTTGCAGGCAGCCAATATTTTCTAACATTTATTGATGATTTCACCAGAAAAACTTGGGTTTATTTCATAAAGAACAAAAGTGAAGTGTTTGAAAAATTTCGAAATTTCAAAGCACTTGTAGAAAAACATAGTGGGTTGCATATCAAAGTTCTGAGAACTGATAGAGGAGGTGAGTATATCTCCAAGGAATTCCTACAGTTTTGTAGAGAAAATGGAATTCTAAGCAATTTACAGCAAGGTACACCCCGCAGCAAAATGGAGTTGCTGAAAGGAAGAACAGGACCATCATGGATATGGCGAGGAGCATGTTGAAGGCAAAGCATTTGCCAAATGAGTATTGGGCTGAAGCTGTAAATTGTGCAGCATATATTTTGAACAGGTATCCTACAAAAGCAGTGATGAACAGAGTGCCGGAAGAAGCATGGAGTGGAAGAAAGCAAGGAGTCACCCACATGAAAGTTTTTGGATGTGTGGCTTATGCACACATTCTAGATCAGCTAAGGAGGAAGTTGGATAACAAAGGGGAGAAATGTATTTTCATTGGATATAGTGAGGAATCCAAAGCTTACAGGTTGTATATCCCATCTACCAAGAATTTTTTTGTGAGCAAAGATGTTCAATTCATTGAGGAGGAAGCTTGGGATAGAAGCATAGAGAAAACAGTGAATGTTAAAAATTGTTTGTCACATGATGAAGATGATGAGGATATGGTTGAAACATATCCCCAAACAGCAATGCCAACATAAGGGCAGCAAGCAACACCCTTGAGGAGAAATAGAAGTGCTTCTCCAAGCACACCACAAGGAGGAAATTCAAGTGCTTCTTCAAGCACTTGCACACCAAATGAAAGAGGCAACAAGTTCAGAAATTTAAGTGACATTTATGAGCAAGAGGTAGGAAATGAAGGTATGAATTCTTTGTTTGCATTATATTGTCATGTTGATGACCCTATTCATTTTGAAGATGTTATTAAGGATAGGAAATGGATAGAAGCTATGGATGAGGAGATGAGTGCCATAGAAAGAAACAAGACATGGGATTTGGTTGAACTACCAAAAGGAAAAGAAGTCATTGGAGTCAAACGGGTCTACAAGACCAAGAGTAATGCTGAAGGTAAAATAGAAAGACACAAGGCAAGACTTGTTGTCAAAGGATACAAGTAGCAGTATGGGAGAGACTATGAGGAAACTTTTGCACCGGTTGCTAGAATGGAAACCGTGAGAGTAGTGCTATCCATAGCAGCACAAAACAAGTGGAAAGTTTACCAAATGGACGTGAAGTCAGCATTCCTAAATGGAGTGTTAATGGAAGAGGTTTACATAGAACAACCTCTAGGCTATGAAAAGAAAGGCTAAGAGCACAAACTGTGCAGATTGAAGAAAGCTCTTTATGGGCTGAAGCAAGCGCCAAGAGCATGGTACAACAGGATAGATTCCTACCTATAGGAAAATGGATTTGAAAAATGTGAGGGAGAACCCACCCTCTACATCAAAGAAAAGGATGGTAAAATTTTAATTGTTGTGTTGTATGTTGATGATGTTATTTTCACAAGTAATGATGATCATCTCATTGAAACTTCAAAACAGTCATGGAAGAGGAATTTGAAATGATTGACATGGGTTTGCTAAGATACTTCTTAGGAATAGAAGTAAATCAAAATGAAAATGGAATTTTTATCTCACAGGAAAAATATGTAAATGAAGTGTTGGCAAATTTAATATGCAAGAGCGCAAGGTAGCAATCACTCCCACAGTAATGGGATTAAAACTCAGCAAAGAGGATAGCAGCAAGGATTTTGATCCTAGCATGTACAAGAGCATAGTTGGCAGCCTTATGTATTTAACTGCAACTAGACCTGACAAAATGTTTGCTGTTAGTTTAATTTCCAAATTCATGGAGAGGCCAAAAGAAGCACATTGGCAGGCAGCAAAAAGAATTTTGAGGTATCTCAAAGGTAATAAAAGATTTGGGATTTTATATACTACTTCAGAATGTTCATATTTAGTTGGATACACTGATAGTGATTGGGCTAGAACTGTAGATGATTGGAAAAGCACTCCCGGTTATGTCTTTCACATGGGTTCAGAGCCATTTCATGGGCTTCTAAGAAATAGCCTATCGTGGCATTGTCTACAGCAGAGGCAGAATATGTGGCAGCTACAACAGCAGCATGTCAAGCAGTTTGGATGAGAAGGATGTTAAGAAGCTTAGGCCAAGAGCAGGCAAAAGCAACGGTGATTTTTTGTGACAATAGCTCAACTATTGCATTATCAAAGAATTCATTGTTTCATAAGAGAACGAAACGCATTGACACAAGGTTTCACTACATCAGAGAATTGGTAGGCAGTGGAGAAATCACTTTACAACATTGCAGGACTTAGGAACAGGTTGCAGACATTTTGACAAAGCCATTGGACCAGAAAAGCTTCGAATTTTTGAGGAAATGTCTGGGTATGACTGAATGCCCAGCAGTTGAAATTAAAGGGGAGTGTTAAAAATGTAATTTCACCTGCCGCGTAATTTATTTCTAGCAAATCCATTCAGGAAAACTGCTAACCTCCATTGGACCGCTTTTGCTAAAGGACTGGTTTTCCTCCAAATGCACTCGATGCAATAAAATTTTGGCACGCATCCAATTGTACTTTCTTCCAAACCATTTTTCATCGGGTGATAAAGTTCGGTAGATATGGGCCTTCCGATATTGACCACATCCGTCTGATTGAAAGGAAGGCAGACCACCGTTGGTTGAAATTAAAGTTGCATACAGGCATGGACCATGGATATAATGTGAAGTTTTCATTTTGACCGCCAGTAAAACTATAAATGAAATTTATTACGGGATGGTAAATGTTTTAATTTTTGTTTGCACGGAAGTATGACGAATTTAAAGATAGGTATGGGTAATTCAACGCAGCATTAATTTTTTTTTTGGTTTTGGTATATGTTTTGTTTTTTGTCTTCATTCGCATTGGTATGGTAATGTGTAATGAAAAGGGGAGCACAGCAGTGCAAAACTTGAGCAGGGCTAGCGTGGTGTGAAACACACAGGAGTGTGAAACAGAACAACGATGGTATGTATTTTGAGAATATGTAATCTGCCAATACGCAGCAGCGTGATGTAATTTTTTTTTTTTTGTTAAAACGAAGGGAAGCAAGCTGCAATATGAGCGAATGAAGAATTGTTTTAAACAGCAGTGTAAATGGTGTGAGTAAAGAAATGGTTTTTCACCCCACAGTGAATGTAATGTAAGAAATTTTTATTTTACAGCAGTGAATATAAAAGTTTTTCACATAGCAGTGAATGAGGATTTTACACAGTAGTGTAAAATTATTTGTAAAAGAGACAGAATAACATTGTTTTTGTGGAAGTTCTTGGTGAATCCCTCTGATAAGAGGAAGAAATATGTATCAGGCATTTTATTAATGAATATAAAGGCTTTTATGGGTGTGAAAAATCTTTGTTCTTAGAAAACAATTTAGTTTCCCTGTGTTAAAGATCCTAGAGAAAAACAGAGCATTGTCTCTGTGTGCAATTTATTTTATTTTTTGGAATTTTACCAGAAAAATTCCCAACACCTCCCAGGCTTAGCCAGGTGACTAGAACAACACAGAAAACATCAATAAGCAATGCAGTATATAGAGGCCACCAACATCATCCAGAAACATCGTCAGATGAGGAGTGCAAGAAGTAAGCAAGGACATCTTTTGAGAAGAGAGGAAGGACATAGACCCACCACCCGCTTCCTCCAGTGCTCCATTGATTGTCCATTTGTGCTACTCACCTCTCAAAAAGAGAAACCAAAGCGACGAGGAAGCAGCAGCAAAAAAACCAGGAAGAGGAGTGCTTCGAGATCAGCTTCAAGGGTGTTCAAAGACGAGGGTTTGGAGGCCAGCAACAATGGTTGCCTAAGGGAAAATATTTTATTCCACTAACGTACTTCACATGATTCGAAATATGCACCTAAAGAGGGCAAATATTTTCTAATATTACGAGTGAACTAGAGACGCTAGAGACATTTCTACTGGTGTGGACCGGGACCAGCTCTTTCTTTGATCAAAAGGTAAGATATAACCCACGGGTATCGAACTAGACCACATAGTTCGCAAAGGGGTCGATAAGGGAGGGCGACTAACAGGTGCCAAATTTGTAAAACAAAAGATTATGAGAAGATATGAGAAATTTCACTGAAGACACTTAGAACTATCATGATCGTAATGGAATCATAATCCGCTATTATATTACTGATCCGAATTTTAGGGAGGGCCCTAAGATCCAAATAATTGTCGCACTCTGAAAAGAAAAAAGTCAACCAAATAAGAAAATAAATCATGAACTAACTCTTATTAGAACAAAAAATGATAGTTGCTACTAGATTGTGCTGGAGAATCCATCCTCTTACAAAAAAGATCATTACCATGGGTAAATACAATAGGCGGATTTTCATTGGGATTATTACCATGGGTGGATTTCCATTCAAATAACTCCCTCACAAAGAAACAAGAGGAATATACTTGGGAGTTTCAAAGAAAACCTCTTCAAGAGCACATCAACAGGACTTGCGACTCTATCATCCTACATTTGTGTATTGGATAAAAAGGGGAAAATTTTCTCAAATTGATCTATGGGAGCCCTCCATATGGGTTTTACAGGTGGGCTAGAACCGAGCGATGGTTTGACAACTTAGGAGAATCCCAATTAGAACCAAAGTAGTGCAACATCATCATGGTGGGACTGTCACCCATATGAATATGTACACACAAAAAACATTATGAGTTGGAGTTGGCACCTAATTGATGAGATGATTTTTGGGAGGACATTCTTAGCTAGGTACATGATACAATTAGAGTTGTGGCGCATGGGCTATGAATTTCAGTGGCATTGAGATCTAGAAGGATCTATTGATGGCAAGTTGATTCATCAATTGGATTAGGATCTAGGTGGTGCGGTTCATGATCTAGTGGACCTATTGGTGAATAGTTAATTTGCAAGTTGATTGATATAGTTGCATGTTGTCCAATCGTTCATATGGGACCTTCATATTGGTACTCAATTACTTTGGATAGCTAAACTAGTAGCAATATGTGAATTGCTTGAGGGAAAGAAATCTTGGGGCGAGAGGATTTGTAATATTCCTTTTTTTTATGTGGTGAAGATGGACTACAAGAATATTTTCTATGGTATTTTCCCATGGTATTTGCCCATGGTATTTTCCAATGGTATTTACCTTCCATTTTATAGAAAAATAATAAGATTAAAGGGTTCTAGAAAATTAAAGAGAGTTCATAAAGCCTTTAAAAGGGGAGAGGGGCAAGGCATTTGGATCATCCTGGATTTTTATCTTATTGTGTATTGTGTTGAGAACTTGACGTGGCCATTTCTAGCTTGATCCCGAGACTAAAACCCCGTGGTGATATGTTCTTTTGGTTCCATCTAGGGTTCACGAGTGTGCTTCAATGTGTCAATTTAGCAATTTGATAAAAAAAAAAACTATGCATATTGTTGGCAATGATTTCATTATTATTTGTATTGACATGTATCTTTTCTCTAATTATTAATAGAAATAAGTTGTTGCATTTTTCATATTATTTTATATTTTGTGCACATTCCAGTGAAATTGTCCTATTTTCCTAATGAAAAATTAAAATGAAGCATTATAGTATTCTAAATCTCTTCATATTTTTTTTGTTTGTAAATATTTTCTAATATCCCATAAATGTACATACTTCATCATAAAGTTACTAAATATAAACCCCACAAATTATATATAATATTATATATAAAATTAATAGTAATATAATAGCGTAAATTATGATTATAATGTCAACACTTCATTATGATTTTGTTTGAGAAGAGCATATCAAATAAAAAATTTCCCATTAATTTTAAGAGTCTAAAGTCAATACAATATAGTTTTAAGAATGTTGATTTTTATTTGTGTTGAATAAAATCTTTATTAAAGAAGATTTATGATTTCGAAAATATAATGTTCTTTGATAAAGGTATGTGACTTTTTTTAAGCTTGGCGGGACTACATTTTCATCATGTTCAATATATCACTTCTGGCTTGGGGAATTGAATCAATGAGTTCACATTAAGGAGTGCCTTAATAGAGCACCTGATCACCATCTATCCAAGACCATGTAGACAAAGGCATATATAAAATTTAAAACCATGTGTATATATCACATATATTTTTAATAAATAAAATAAAATAAATTTTAATAAAATATAACAAAATGAAATGAAATATTTTTAACTTAAAATATACAAAAATGTGTCAAAACATTTAAAAGAGTTTGATCCAAACAAAATTTATTGTAGAAAAGCATGTACATATGTTTTATATTTTGTTTTGCTTTTTCTTTTCTCTCTCTTGTTTTGTTTTTTAAATCATGAGAGTTGGTAGACTTGTGAGTTATTAGTGAGGAGATCTACGATCAAGTTAATGAGATTTCCACTATACTTATGAGCCTATTGCAACGGCTCAAAATTCTAGCTAAATAGATAAAACTAGTTTTAAACTTGGGAAGCCCTGTATATTGGTTAGCAAATGCCTACCATTGAAAGATATACATATATGTGCATGTTAAATTTTATATACTAAATAATTCATATAAAATATTAAATTAGAAAAAATAAAAATTATATTTGAATAATAATTTGAAATTATTTTAAAAATTCATTAGAAATATCTCCTTAAAATAAATAATTATTACATAATTTAAAAAATATCAGAATTAAGAAATAATTGGTAAACTAAAAACACTTTATTTGAATGGAAAAGCTAAATTTTCCTTTCAAACATAACTATTTAAAAATATCATATAAAGCCTAACTATTTAAGAAAATCATTTATGAAGTATTGAGGTAGAAAACCAAGGTAAGAGAGTTGTTAATGTAGAGCAACATTCAAAATAAAAATATGCTTATGAAAAGATTTCCATTTCCCAAATAGACTTTGTTATTAATAATGATATATAAGTTCCATGTGAGCCTTAAGAATAAACATAATGTTAATAATTTAATAAAAACACTCAATCATAACATTGAGATATATTCTATAGAATAGAGGGAAAGAAATGATTCATAAATATATTTTATGAAAATATGTAGTGTTATATATTAAATGAAAATGTAGAAAATAAATTAATATTAATTTTTTTTTTTGAAAAAAAAATATTTTAATGATATTTTAGAAAGTAAGATGTTAAACTATGATTACATTTTTAAATTATTCAATCTCAATTACTAAATTTTTTATGAAAATTGAATATTCTATATAGTACTAACTGTATTAGATGATGTTCACTATTTGTTAAATCTTAGCAAGTATTATGTCATATGAACTATTTCGTTAAAATTCTCTTTATTCTTTTCATTTAATTAATAGACTTTCATAATGTAAGATATTAGATATTATTTTTATGATTAATTTTGTAAAATAAATTATTAAACTATAACCATATCCATGAATATAATTGCCACTAACTAAATTTCTCATGTTTTTGAGATGATGATAAATTTTTCGAATAATCATGAGAAATCAAGATAAATTTGGCTAGTTGAGATTAATATGGCTAGTTGAGATTAATACACATGAATATGAACATAATTTAATGAATTTCTCTGCACAATTAATCTCAAAAAACATATATAATATGTTGCACTTTGAAAACTTAGTGCAAGTGAAATATATAATATTCATGCTTCGAACTAATGCAATACATGACATAAACGCACAAAGAAAAACAACCCTACAAAATTTGTTATATATATATATATATATATATATATTTTGCAAAGTCACTTTCCGAGTGGTCGAAAGTGTCGTGATGGAAAGGATTAAACGAAAGACGACAAAATACATTGTACATTTTATGTCACAATTATAAACCAAACTTTGTGGAATGTTTGGTTCATGATATATGATTCTGCACTGCACTTGACTTATGATATATGTTTTGAAAGAAGGATAAGGCCATCAGGTATTCTCAATGAAAACGCAACTTCTTAGAGAAGATAAGGTTTGTGATGAGTTATGACAAAACAAAAAAAAATCTATTTAATTTTGAGTAATAAGGTTTGAAATGAGTTAGAAAAAATAAAATTGTATGATGAGTTATGACAAAACAAAAAAAAATCTATTTAATTTTGAGTAATAAGGTTTGAAATGAGTTATGAAAAAATAAAATTGTATTGAAATATAAGATTGTATTGAAAAAAAAAATTTGTCATTGTGTAATTTTGAGAAGTTAAGATAAAGATTTAATAAGAGCAAAATGTCTTGATATGAGAAGATTAGGTTTAAAAGTCAAAGTTTGCCTTGTAATGCATTTAAACATTGGACTCATCTCTAACTTCAGGGGTCAATCATTTCCAACTTTGATTAAGAATTTTATTTATTTCATCTTCTTTATATTAAAAAATTAATAGTTATAAATATTGTAATGTTTTTTATATATCGAAGATATTTAATGGATTTTGTGAATAAATGTAATAGAAATTTCATTTGTTAGAGTGTAAAGAAACTTGATTAATTCATTTATGGTTTAATAGAAAGGATTATTGTATCATTTTAATTCTAAATATAATAATTTTATGTTGTTTGTTTATTTTGAGTTTATAGAATAGTTGTGGTTTTTTTGGTTTTTTTTTTCTTTGTTTTGGTATCTAGAGGAATGAGAAATTAGGTTGGTTTCATACTCACATGATACATGGTCGATTCCAACTATTACCACTATAACTTCTACATGTCTATGTATGTTTTTTTCGCAGGTACAAATGAATTGAGGAGATTTGAACTTTGAACTTCCTCACACATAACACTTCATTTTCACAGCCATTGCTAATTGAGCTACTCCTGAGGCTTGGATTTATAGAATGTTATTGAAGTGTCTTTAACATTTTTCCTCTTCATCTTTGTTTATCAATGGAGTTCCATTCTCACTTAAATGTACGAATCTATTATAAATGTTTGACTAATTAGAAGTGTGATCTTCTAGTTAAAAATTGTTTTTCTCTTCTATTTTTTTCATTTTCTATCCAACTAATTTTATGTCTCATGGTTCTTGAGAAAAACACTCTTAGATAGATAATAAATTTATATTCCAGGTTCTAGATCTCATTTCTTTCTCTCTTTGGACCAATATTTTCCTAGCTACACCATAACAAACATCCACTTTTTCTCTTTCTAAATTTATTAAATATCTAATGAATACATAATTAAATTTGAACTTAACATTATTAATTTTAGAGAATCTTCCTTAAACTAGAAAAATATCATCAATAAAGATAATAAGAACATTCTCGAGGAGATAATAGATAATTCCTTTAAAAAATAACAATTTCCTATTTATCCAAAATACATTTTAAGGCACTAAATTTCCAAATAACATGAGCATTTATTTCCCATATTAAAATAATCAAATGTTATAATGTTGTGGCTAGTGTTTATTTGGCAACCTTAATTGCTCATAATGTAACACAAAATATATTTGTAGCTTATATTTTCAACGATTAAGTATTTGATCCAAGAAAACATGGAACTTATACCAAAAGAGAATTCCATAGATAAGGATAGTTACTATCATGAGCATATATGTTATGAGTGTTGTACTTCATACTTATATGTTTATGTTTATTTCGTTGGTGCTTACTCATTTCACCTTTTCTTATTGGTTAAATTTGTAGTAATGTATGGATTGAAACATATAACTTTTTTGAAAAACTGATCCCGAAGAAAATTAAACTCCTTTCTATAAATTTGAAAACCTAATTATAATGATGTCCGTATTATTTCCCCACTTTGATGTGTTGGTCCTCTTAATGTCTCAATGGATAATACTTGGCATGTGTCACCTTCCTTAAGTAGTATCATATAACGATGGCCTCCCTATGCTCTTCATATTATTGATTATGACATTTCCACTAAGTTTTGGTGGTTATTGAAATTTCTACAGATGAAACTTTAATTTGATATACTCCTCTTTGCTCTTGTAAATTGAATTATTATTTTCTCTTCTTGACAAACATTATCCATGGTGGGATGTATACGTGGTAAAAGGAATAATTCTCTTTAATAGTTTTGTAAATGAACCTAAGATTTCATTGTGTTTCTATTCAAATGTTTTTTTCATTTATTTTCTACACAAAATTAGCATCATTTTAGAGTAATGAGATCCATCTCTAACAATGTTGAGTATATAAAGTAATTAATCAATTCCACAATTTGATATTACATGTGCAACCTAATAGAAGTTCACTTTGATACTACATGTGTAACCTAATAGAAGTTCACTTTGATACTACATGTGTAACCTAATAGGAGTTCACTTTTTTCCTCACTTGTAGTGCCTACAACGAATATTTCATAGTTAAAAATGGTACAAAAGTCTTAAAAAAATCAATCACAAAAGATATTTAGTGCATGATTTTGTGCATAATTTGTACTCTTTAATGGGGATTAAGGTCAAACTACTAGGTCTTGGGTTTGGTTTTGACTATACCAATCTAAAAATTTGTCTTATAATAAAACTTCATATTTTCTCAAAGAATGTTCCTTTTGATATCAAATATTTGGGTTTAAAGTGGGACCATCATCACTAGTATGCAATTCTTTTAATTTATGGGAATATTGGTCAACCCTATAATTAATGCCACACTAAAAATGGTACTCAAGTTGGTCATGGCCACCATGAGAAACATGTTGTTATGAATAAGAACTCATTCAAGTAAAAATAATGATTTTTATATAAGAATTTCATAAAAAAAAATTAAGTTATAGCAAGGCTACTTAAGTAAGTATAATGTTGATGCATAATTAAAACAAATAGGAAATGAACGAGATAACAAATATAAAAGTGATATTGTTAGAAACCATGAAAATACTGCGAACGAAGGTGAATTATTATTTCATAAATGTTAATATATATTTAGCCAATACAACATATTCAACAATACAACAATGCACCAATCACGTAAAGCTTGAACATAGAATATTTATGTGGAAACATATTCAAGAGAAAACCACAAATATTCTTTTGATTTGTAATGTAAATGCAAGCACCAACTTCAGTTAACATTAGATTTTGTAGGCACCAACCTATAGGAGGCACCAACACCCTTTTTCTTTACAATCACCCACTTGCTAAAAGTACCAACTCCCACTTGTTTATAGGCACCAAACCCTTAATCTTTACAAGAATCAAATTGAAGGAGACATGGATTCCCTGATCTACAATAACTAACCCACTCTGCCTACCATATCCCTCTTTCATTCATTTTCAAATCCACTATAGCTCCATAATTATACATCACTCTTACAACAATCTTTATTTTCAAATAACAATTCATATCTACACTTTTTATTTACATATAAGCTTCAGTTTTCAACCAATATGATCTCTCAACCTCTACACAACTCTAATTTCAAACTTGGCACTTAGATGTGTACCAAGTGGCACACAACATTTCCACTGCTCCATCATCGAGCTACTCTATTTTTCTTGATTTGAAAGGATGTGCATGAACATATGCATCGAGCTCTTACTCTTTCATTTGCATTTATAGTTTCACTGCATTTATTACCATGGGTATTGTTCCATGTTTTTTACCCATGGTGTTTTAGCTTGGCTTCCTCACACAATAGTTAGTCTCATTTGGTTGTAACTATGCTTTGTTTATTTTCTACAACACAGTTCTTTCTTGTTGTTCTTCACGAAATGCAGCACATTAGCCTTTTCACAACCGTCTACATTTTACATAATTGAGAACAATAGTATCTCTGCCTATCCATGGAGATCTTACTCATATATTTTCCATGAGACAACTACCTTTCATGTTGTTTTATTTCCTTTTATAGATGAAGAGCTCTATCATACGACAAATTTCTACCTAATTCCATCTTAACCCACTTTAATGAATTCAACATCTGAAACATTGTTGTGGTTTCTTTGAGTGCTTAATGCCTAGTTCCTCATGACCTGTGCTAAGAAATGTTGGCTTAAATTGCATTATGGGATCTTAGGCACATAGATGCCACTTCTCTCTACACATTGTTGTGGCCTAGTGGTCGATGGCTAATGGGCCTAGTTTCCTTGTGCTTAAACCTAATGCCCTACGATTGCAAATGTGACCATAGGTGTAACCTGTTGAGAAATATAGGGGCAACTAAATTAGATGATTTCTCTTACTTTGATAACTACTTGTGATGTATTTTTACTTAACCTGATTAACTTCTTCTTACACTTGATTATTATTAGTATTATTTATCATCAAAAAACTACCAAAAATTCAAATCAATGAGACAATAGGACATAATATGTAGGCAATCAGCCAGGGCCAAAAACTCTCCAACTAAGAGGAAAACCAATAAGAATTATTCTCTTCTTATAGAACTTCAACTAATGAATTCCAAGATCTATGAGTCTTGACCAAGGCCCTCCAAGACCAAGTCAAACCTTTTTTCCAACAACTTCTACAATTTCAACTTACCCAACATATTCTTTTGGAACATCAACTTGCCTAAAAAATTCTTCTGTAACTTCAACCTGCCCAACAAATTCTTTTTGCAACTTCGACTTGCCCAGCAAATTCTTTTGTCCAACAAATTCTTCTACCCAGAAAATTCTTCTGCAACTTCAACCTGCCCAACAAATTCTTCTACCCAACAAATTCTTCTTCCCAACAAATTCTTCTTCCCAACAAATTCTTTTGACCAACAAATTTAGAAACCCTAACCTAAGAGAGAGAGAGAGAGAGAGAGGCCCAGAAAATTTGATCTATTTCTTCTCTTTCTTTTTTGTCCTTTTCCAGCTTCTATCTTGAGAAGGTCAAAATTTATTGAATGATTCTCCAAATGAGGTCGAGTTCCTTCATATTTATAGGATTGTGAGGGGTATGAATTTTTATCCCTAGACAGACTTGTTCCTTCATGTAAGCTGAATTAATCTTTGCATCATGACGAAGCTCTTGGAGGGGCTCTGACTCTATCTCGACTCAAATAAATTATTTTTAAAATATTTAACATACCCAAATGGGAATTGAATACATGACAATGACTAACTTGAAAACTAAATAACAAGGCCTATAAGCACTTAATGGGTGCTTGACCTAAAAATAAATTTCTCTTGACCATGAAACCCATGCTTCAAGAGCAACAATAATAAATTTATTTTTCTCTTTTCATTAAATACATGAAATCATGATTACATATGTCATTATGAAGACTGAACCTAGTTCCATATTTAAAAACTCCCTCTTAACTAGGGAGGCATTCATAATACATGAAAAGGTGCTTGGACATTCTCAATCTGAAGAATTATCATAAGAAGAGTCATATTGGAAACCCATCTATGTAGCATAATATCAGCCAACATTGTCACATAGAAAGGCCTTGACTAACAACTCTATCTCTCCACAAGATCAGAGCACAATGCTAACGAGACCAATGATTTATATACACCTTCATCATTGTCTCTAAAAGAACATACCCCACTTGGGTGTTCACAAGGTATGTTCTTCTAGGGCTATTCTTATCTTGGATTCCTAATCCTCAAAGAATATCAGTCCTCTAGGACTACTCTTATCTTGGATGCCCTACCACATGCTTGAAGAGTATCAGATGCCACATGCTTACCCAATCCTCCATTCTTTCTTCCCAAAGTGAAGACAAGAATGATGTGTCTAGGGAGGATATACTCACTCCTATAAAGGAATGTACCCGTTCCTATAAAAGGAATCACCCAATCTCCCTCTTATCTAGGGAATCATTCCTATATAGGAATGTATCCATTATTGTAAAAGGAATGCACCCAATCTCCCTCTTATCCAGGTACTTGTCCAAACTCCCTCTTTAACTAGGGACTTGCTTCCAATCTCCCTCTTTAACTAGGGACTTGCTTCCAAGCTCCCCTTAAATAGGGACTTGCTTCAAAGCTCCCTCTTAACCAAGTTCTCATTTCCAACAACAATTTTCTTCTTTAGTGGAGATCATGGGACTTTTAGCTACTTGTTGAGCTCCCCCTTTATATGTCATGAGTTTTATCTTCATTATTATGGAGCCTTCATCTTGTAGGGTGTCGATAACCCATCACTTTCCTCAAGTCAGTCATGTCATTCTTCCCCTTATCGAAAAGTAATTTTATAGTCCACATCTAGCTTTCCTTCATTCAACTACCTCTCCCACATCATGTTTCCTTTAGGTTTTTCCATCCCACCACATGAGTGCTAGTTGTAGGTGGCATTTACAACTCTTTTTCTGGTAACCCTTTCCCATGGAGATGTCACATCAGATTCATTGGATGTAGATTTGTTGTGACCTTAGTTGTAGCTTTCACAATCTCTTCTTTCTTTCTTCACATATTTCTCCTCAAGAACATCCATCTGTAGTTCCTTTATCTTTGTCAATCATCCCATATTTCATATGCAGACATATTATGTTGATTTCATCTTTTCAATATGTGAACCATGCCTTCATGCATATTTCCAATGAAAGAGATCCCTTTTCTTCGATCATGTTCATGAGGTAGAGCATTCATCCATGCATCTGCAACTATATGATGACATGACTCAAAATACATGCATATATAACTCATTTCTTCTTCTTTTTCATCTATACTTCCCGTGGTAGCTTCTTTGATTGAAAGTACTTCAACCATATTGACCCATTGTACTCCTTTGTCATCAAATCATTATCCCATGTATCCCATACAAGAGGGAATTCTCAACGAGACACTTGCTTCTTCCAAGAGAGGTGAACCTTCCAATGAAAATTCTAATGGAGGATCTTGATTATCCTCATCCTACAAATGCTCCTTTCTAATGATGATAATACCTTATGATTTCTTTCATGCTAGATGACTTTTCTTTTCCCATAAGTACTACTTATGCTCTTAATGAGGTTACCAAGAGCTACTTCCTTTCTATGATGTCTGCTACAATCATGTAGACTTCTACATCAACTATCCTTCCAACTTATTCTAGTGAGCTCTTGTATGCTTCTAATATGATACCATATTCTACTAAGATGCATTTAGTCACAATGATTCTCATATTGACTACCATGGTAGGGGTATGCTCACATCCTTCTTCTCCTTTCTATGCACTGTAGAAACCCTAATAATGAAGACATCCCTTTGGATTTCTTCTCATTAGGTTCTTCCACTTATTTGGTGATATGAGCTTTATTTATTTTTTTCCTTTTGTTTTCCTTCTTGAATTTCATAACAAACTTTGTAACAAACATGAGAAATTTGAGTGATATGAGAAATTTTGTAACAAGCTTGAGTGGTTTTTCATATACCAATAGTAGTTTTACAGTGGGGAAAATCTCTTGGAGTTCCTATATATAGGCCTCATTTTGAAATGTAAAAGTGGGGTGGGGAATATTAGTTGTTGGAGAAACCCTGCCAAATTTTTTGGTGAATTGTTGGGAAGCCTTGGAGAAACTTTGGGGAAGAATTATGAAGAAAATCTTGGGATGTATATCTCTTCTTATCATGTATATGTTCATGTCACCTTTTATTTTGAATTTTACTACTAATGTGAACATGTTTATGCAAATTTCATTGCGCTTTGAGTTGTAAATCTAATTTGTTGTGTGAATTGTGTAGATTTGTTTTGAGATTTTAACTAAATGAATTTTGGAATCATTATGATGGTTTGTTTCATTTTTTCAAGATATATCAAGTTAACTTCTTAAAGAATATCTTAGCTTTCTTGATCTTTTTTGCAAGGGTTTAAAAGGAACAAGTAAATTTCATAATTATTTTTTTTTCATGGCTAAATTCTTAATTATTGAGCCATCAACCATGGATTATTTAGCTTAAACTAATTCTTGATTTCTCTTTTAAGTTAGTTAAAACCTAATTCTCCATTTTCATCCACCCTTTATTTTGAACATTTCAACGCCAAACCCAAGGGTTAGGAATGATCCTACCTAAGATTAGCATCAATGCAGCTTAGTAAAGGATCTAATATAATGGTGTTTTTCCCTCAACCATGATCCCAAACCACCCTCGAAAATTTATAGCAAATTCTTAAAAATAATTCTTCATCCAATTCTCTAAGATTCACCATACTCATCATGTTCTCATAAGGAACATTAAATAATAACCTACATGAATGATATTGAAAATCATGTGTGGCATGATTATGTTTTTTTAATTTTGCTCGTCATTTGAGAAATTCATCATTTAATAAAAAGAACATAATGAAAATATGTATATGGATTTAATGTTATGGTTGTATTTGAAGTCAACATGTACTTATTTTCTTATGACACTAAAAGGGGAAAATGAATTATATGTGCCTTAACGTTATAATGTGTGTTTTATTGTTAATTCTTAAGTTTGAATTTCATGGCCATATATAATTTTTGAGAATTATAAATGTACGGTCTACCTAGTTTCTAAAAACCCATCTTGTATCAATCACTATTTTCCCAAGAAAATATACGTTAATATCATGAGGGCGTTAAGTACATACTATCAGAAGTAGGATGATCACAATCGAAACAAAAATTTGAATCCCTCAATTTTAAAAAAGAAATGGAACCCAATTAGATGTTCCAAAGTTTTGCATCACAACACAATTTGGTGTGAATATGGGGAGCCAACAACTGAATAGGTATTAGAAAGGGATATCTAAATAGACATGTTTCATGCTCTTTTGAGCAAACCAATAGGACGAAAACTACTTACAAAGATAAACCACCCAAACTAAATTCATCAATAACAATAAGTAATGAGAATGGATAGTCAAAGAAATTGCATGAAATCAATGACATCATGAAGAAATGAACTTAGAAACTTTCTATCAAATTCAACAATACCCCCATAAACTTGTCATTAACAAAAACATATACTCAACATATATAACATATATCAACACAAGATGTTGGCTTCAATGTACAATAATTTCCAATATAAATAAGGGTTACAAAAGCTACAAGACATAAAAAAAGTTATAGCCCAATATAGGGTTTAAACACTTCCTACAAAGGTTTTATGACCTCTATAGCAACCTATTGTAGTAGCTACAACCACCCTCCAAAATTTTTCCTTAGCTTCATTTTGGAGCCGCCCTTCCAGCCTTCACAACAGCATGTCTTGCTTCGTCAGGTACACAAGCTTCCGTGTTTTTCTTGCACAAAGGTAGCCTGTCGATCACATCTTGATGAATTCCCCTCATAGGCTGATCACCCAGACTTGGTCCAGTTCTAGGCTGAGAAACTCCCCCAAGAATTTGTGAAGTTTTGGAGGGAAACCGTCCTTCTCTCCAAATATTGCACAATCCTAACTAACAGCCTACTGGGCTCCAGAATTGTGCAATTCTAGCTGTCAACACTCACAATGAAAATTATGTAATTTTCCCCAGCAGGGCTACTCATCCAAGAATTTTTGCAAATCTGGGTAGCAATCGGCTACTTTGCCCAAACATTGTGCAAATCTCCTAGGCAGCCAGCCCAGCTCCTAGCCAAAAATGCATATTTTCTCCCAACAGTTGAGTAGCCTCTTGCATGTGTAGCTGAGTTGACCAGTTCCCTCCGGGACCAAGAAAAATAGACTTGAATGCATGGGTTGCTTCTCCCAAGGCATCATGCAAAGGAATCCCTTGTTTCAGGGATCTATATTTAGCAGTTGGAGGTTACATGCAAGGATCATTTCAGAAACCTCCCACCGAGTGTCACTTTCCCTAGATTTGTGGCATGCATGTCACAACCTCGATGTTATCAAAACTCATCAACTGAATGCTACAGAGCTCATTCCTCACATCAACCTTGTAGCTCTAACATCCCACATCACATCTAAGAGTAGTCGGCACATTCAGCTCAGTTGTTTTAGGGTAAGCCTACTTTCCATGCCTTGTGTTGCATTTCTGCCGCTTTTTTGTATTTTTCCTTGTGTTAGTACCTTTTGCTTGATTTATTTAAGCGCTTGCAGTCATTTACATGTATACTAGCTTGAACTAGAATTATTTTAGTTTTCATTGCTATCTCATTGTTGTCGCATGCATGAAGCTGTTTTTCACGAATGGTCACCGATTCAATGACTTGCTTCACCCACATGCATGTTGTCCTGTTTTCTGAATCTCTCATTCATTATTTGCATGCATGATCATTCACTTAAGCTTACACTCAGTATCACCATGCATTCACACTCACATTCGCATTCATTTTCCTATCGACGAGTCTCGACAATCTTGCCCCAGACTTTGCCTTCATTGAGACAACATTACGTAATCTGGGGAAGAAAGGATTTTTCCTCCTCTCTAGAAATGTGCATTTCTACCCAAGCACTGTCCTCCAAGACTGTTTTGCGCATTTCTGGGGGACAGTGACTATTGGCCCAGAAAATTGGGCAATGTAGTCACTGAGCCTACAACCATTACCAGTTGAGATTGTGCATTCTGCAATTCTAGCAGTCAGTAGCAAGACTGGACTGTGCATTACATATTTCCAATAGTCATTTAGTCTCCCAGCAGCCCAGACTATGCCTTGCACAATCTTGACAATCAGTCTCTCGACCTCTCGGCCAAAATTGTGCAACCTTCATGATCAATCACATAGGTATGTTGCAAGTCAGTTCTCAAGTTCATCTTGGTTTTCGACTAACAAATTTCTTTCCATGAGCATTGCCATGTCTCTAGGTATTGCAGGTGTTCATTTTCCTCTCCGCAGTGTAGCTACAACTATTTCCAAGAGAGTAGAGTCGAAGACACTGTTCAGAGAACACCTGAATATGCAGTCGATCAAATGTCTATGAGCCTGCCTCCTCATGAAAATATCAAGTTGTTCATAGAAAATGACATCAAGATATGATAGTAGGAGCATCACAACAACTAGCATCATGAACATCATCAGAAGGAAGCATACCAAATACAACGAATGCAACGAATCCAAGAGGAAGGCTGTTGAAAACATAGAGGCAGAACAAAGTTGCAGGCTCAAGCAAATCCATTGTTGATGAAGGCAACTTTGGAGACTCGGGCTATTAGGTAATGGCATGACATGAAGATCGCGCGAAGATAGAGAATGGAGCAAAGAAAGAGTTACATATTCTAAAGCAACAACTCAAGGAAGAACATGAATCTGCATAAAAGGATGAATGAGTTGCAGCAAGAATAGGAAAACAGTGGGAACAACATGCACTCACGGATGAAACTACTCCCGTACAAGTTATAGATCTATCCTAGTAGCTGACACGGAGTAAACATGGTGAGCAGTGTTGTTGATCACATGTAAGGGATTTAGCAGCATGCATGTCATTGTGTGCACACATGGGATCCAACCAATTCAACACACTCACCAAGGCGAAGACAAGAAGCAAGTCCAACTGGAGATGAACATGTACTTCGGCAAGTTGGTATGCATGATCACCAGCACACACTTGAACATTAGCATAGATGCACTAGTGTGTTTTTGGTTTAGCCACACCTAAGAAGACCATGTGCATGTTAGCAAACAAGTTGGATGAAGGAGCCATACCAATGCACTAGATGCAACGGAGGCAAGTGTTCTCTTCAACAAGATGTCACCATGGGGTGCATGCACACCATCACGGATGACCAAGCTTGGCATCATCTCACCACCTTTGCCATCATAAGCATGTCAAAGAGTTGATCTCATCACACCAGACCAAGTGTCAGTGATGTCATGCACGGCTTTGTCAAGCCATGTTGTCTCACATGAGTACATATGCATTGTAATGTAATGTCATGTCAAGTGTAATTCAAATGTCGATAGTTGGATGTAACAGTCATAGAGTAGATGAAGAGTCATGAGGGTAGATGAACAGTCACAAAGGGGAATGTCAAGGGTCATGTTATCACTGAAAATATTTCAAAGGAAAAGGGCAAGGTCTACAGCACATCAAGAACGTGGCACTCCAATATATTTTTGTGTAATCGAAGAAGGACAGTAGGCATAATTGATTTTGAATATCCTTGTGAATATCAAAAGCAAAAAGGAGGAACTTTCTCTCCTTGTTTTTACCAGTCATTTCTAGAAGCGTTTATGAGCATTTAAAATCTCATCTCTAAAAAGTGAAAGAGGTTTTCATCCTTAAGATACTGAAGTACAAAACCCTCTTCCACTTTCTTCAGATCCATTATTATTTGAGAGAAATGAATGATCAAACTTGCGCTACGAAATTGTTGTAAGTACAGTTTTTCACAAGCCTATTTCTCTGTTTGACACCTGTTTTTCAAAGACATATTTTGGGCGGTCGGAAAGGTGTTTCAAAAAACCAAGAGAGGTTTTTGTTAAGAATGGATTGGTGCACAAAATCCTCCTTCAGGTTTTCTAAATAAAATTTTTATGAGAAGTTATGAGCTTTGTCCCAAGACCTATTTTTCAGCCAGAACAGAGCAAGGGACAGTTTCCTAGTTTCTAGGAACAACAAATGGATGAGTCATCAAGGGCCAGCTGGAAGGTTATGAGCACCATCAAGTTCAACTTCATGGAGTTTTAGGTGTAAAAGAATGTTTTAAATGTTTATATAAGGTTGTTGTAATCATAATAAGGAGTTACACTCCTAGTTGTATTAGGTCTCTAGGACTCCTAGTT